>JABUQX010051800.1:0-24803 GCA_015478945.1 Trachelipus rathkii
TTACTAAACGAGGATATGAATGGGAAGACAACCACCATGAAATGGGTTTGTGGACAATAAACTTAGACCCAGTGGAACCACGAATTCACAATGATGACTCTCGAACATGGGTGGAGATCAGAAGTGGATGGCTGGAGGGGGATTTCTTGGAGGAAAGTACACAATTGGACAAATTAAAGATACATTATGTGAAGATCATAAAAGGGCGTACTACTGAAATTTTGAAAGAGGACATATGGTATGATGAAATTAAAATAGAACCAACTAATGAGGTAATTAATGAAGATGAATCATAAGAGAGAACAATCATAAGACCACACGACGTGATCTTTCGGAATGGAGGTATTGTAGGGCCTAACCTAAAACTAATAAATCCTACATACCAGGTAAGCCATCCTTGTTCATATTTGTAAAAAAGTTATAATGTAAAAATAAATATATGAAAAACTTATATATATATATATATATATATATATATATATATATATATATATATATATATATATATATATAAATGTGTGTAAAATTATGTATGTGTGTAGGTATGAGTATGTGTGTGTATATATGTGTGTATGTGTTATGTGTATGTTTATAGTTATTAATGAAAATAATTAGTGGTCAAGAAATATTAGTGGTCTTAGAAAGAAAAGTTAACTTGTAAATAGTAATAAGAGAAGTATAAATAGTTTTAAGAAGTTTTAAAATATGTAATTGTAAATAGTAAAGCATTGAAATAGTTCGTAATAAAAGAATAAATAAAGTAATATTTGAAGAATTGGAAATAGAAAGAAATAATGTAATAAGTATAGTGATTAGATTCTATTAGATAAAAAAGAATACTAGATAGTAAAATATTGTAAAAAACTATATTGTTTTGCTCTTAAATTGCTTTAATGATATGTATAATAATATTATTGAAATGTCCCTTACAGAAATAAAAGAACATCGAAAGGAAATTTTTAGAGTGGCAACACTCGTGACGTCACAAAAGCGAATTAAGATGGCGGACACGGAGCGCAAATCACGCACTTGCTATTCTGAACCGAAACCCTTCGGACGTGCCTCCTATATATTCGTGATATTTTGATAGTTGTTAGTTTTCAAATTAGGGAAGTTTTAACGATTGTACTTGAAAATATTTTAACTATTGGATAGCTTTTGATTAGACTTTGATATTTTTGTATATATATACTGATACCGACGTATTTGGACTGTAAATAAAAAAGGTAATATTTTGTAAATTGTATATTGGTAAATTAATTATTTAGATATTAGCATTGGCCATTTTCGTGTTTATGGAAATTTAATATTGGCTATCTTTGTCAATTATTCAGATGTTAGCACTGGCCATTTTCTCAATTAGGAAAACTTGATAGCGGCCATTTTGTTGGCTGTTTATTGGAATTTAGCAGTGGCCATCTTCACATTTTTGAACATCAACATTAATTATAGTTCCGTTGTTAAACTTAGCTTTGGCAATTATTTCATCTATGAAACTACATCTGAGATCGATTTGATTATTTATTGGAATTTAAAGTGCATAAATTGTGAGGTTATTATTTTAGAATTATATATATATGGCCATGTAAGTTAGCATATACTTTTGTATATTGTTCAAGTTATTCGAATTTTGTGATCATTTTGAATTTTGGTTACGAAAGTTAGGATATAGTGAGTTACTAATTTGGAGTTTTTTAATTGATATTTTTGAAAAATAAAGTTATATAGCAAGATCTGAATTAAATAAAGAACCCTTGTGATAATTATAGTCAACAATAAAAGAATTTGAAGGATTATAGTTGGAGTTGTTGTGTTTTAAGAAAATATTTTAATTGTTTTGTTTCGTTGAAAATTAAAGAAAAGAAAAAACTATTTATTTTACTGAGTTGAACCTTGATCATTGAAACATATTATTTTATAGGTTATTAGTTATTTTGATAGACTTCAGGTAAATAATATATATATTAAATCAGTTGTTGACATTTGGAAACTTGCCGGCTGACGCCATTTTGGTTTTACCGGTTGACGCCATTTTGAAGTCACTGACTGACGCCATTTTGTATTAACTGGCCATTGACTGGGACAGTTAATAATAACGATATATTACCACGAATTTGAAGACAGTTATAATTATTCGAGACATTGACTATTAAGTGACAGTTAATGAAATAAATTAGACGTATATTTATATGAACATAAACTTAATTGAGACTCTGATTTAATCGTCTTACGTTCTAGGACTTTATAATTTAACTTTGAAAATCGTTTAGAGTGACTTTATACTTTGAGAACCCACATTGATTGGGACTTTGACATTTTAGATAAACTTTCTACTTAACTGATTTGAATTAGTTTTGGACTTCGATAATTTTTTGGAATTAACTTACAGTTTACACAGTTTAGATTTATTTGGACTTACATTTTAATAATTTGAATTTTTGGAATTACGTTTGAATTAACTTAGACTTTTGATATTTTAGAATCGACTTACAATTGATAAGTGGAATTACTTTGAACTTTTGACATTTTTGAAATTAAATTGACGTTTTGATAGATCGAGTTGGTTTTCAATTTACATAAATTAAATCGACTTTGAGATTGGATAATACACATTGGCTTGGGATTAATTGATGCAAGTTGACTTACATTGAGAACAATTTGATTTTGGAAGCCAAACATTTTCCTAACCTGGACTTTTGTTTTTTTTAAGCATTTGAGTGCTCTGACAGTCGAATATTTTAAATTAAATTAAGACACATATTTTTGATGTCTAGGGTATTGTGACATTGGAATAACTTAGTTTTGATAAACCTTGGAATAAAACATCTTGACTTATTTTGAAAACGAAATTCAGGTTTATACTTGTATGTTTGAGTTTATTTTAGCAATTTAATAATTTGAAGTGGATACAACTTTGAGCTAGGCTGTTGAGATTGGCCTTTGAGGTCTTGATTATAATTGTTCAACTTTGAGGTATGACTTTGTACCAACAGTTTATAATTTAGAATTTGGTATAATCAATATATTTTGGATTAAGATAGGAATCTGAGGTTTATTAAGCTTTTACAAGTGACATTTCGAAAACACATTATTGAACTAATACTGAACTAACTTAAGTAATTGATACTTTGCTTAAGCGGTAAATGAATAGAAAAACTTTTATGAAAACATTTCAAATTTTAATTTGTTGAGTTTGTTTTGATTGTATACGAATATTTATTTATAAATTTAAATTTGTTGAAGTTCTCGAGGTTCAACCTTGGGGTAAACGTTTCTGAAAATACTAACTACAGAAGCTACTTTACTCGAACTAGTTACTAAAGGATAAAGAGTTAATACGCATCATTGTTTTATTTAATAATTTGATAGTAGGTTTAAGAAAATTAGACACAACGCATTGATCAGATTAGTTTATTATACCACTATACACAATTGGAGTGACTGTTTATTTGATTTTAAATTAGGCAATTTTCATTGGGTAGTGCAGATATTTGACGGCCGCTTCTGTGCACTACTACAAACGCCCCCTCAATTAGCCCGATTAAAGTGCCAGAAAGTTAGCGTTTGAGGCATGGTGGAGCTGCTGGAGAAAAGTTTTTTAAAATAAAAGAGCTACAAGATCGTGGTCAGAGTTACCGATAGGAGGGAAATGTTGTATTTATTATCGAGGAAGGATAGTGGTGAAAACATAAATCAAGCGTGTATCAAGAATTGGTTAGGACGATCTGTAATATTGAGGTTTCTTTAATTAACTGTTCCAGGTCGTTGAGAATAATGTTTTGGCCTCCTCCCCCTCCTGCATCAGTATGAGAGGAGCCCAACCACTCAGTAGTGATTGTACCGTTGAAAATCACCTAAATAGATGATCTCAGCATTTGGATGGGAAGAAGTAACCGTCTCATGAGAAGGTAAGATATTCAAAAAAGGAGTGAAAATTTGTTCTCGTTAGGGAGCAGTAGCAGAAACACAACGATAATGGTAGTAGTAGGAAGAAAGATTTTAAAGCCACAGAACATCCGAAATTAGGAGAATTCAAGTATCTCAAGACGTGTTTACAGGAGTGTTAATGTTTATATTAGGCACAGACTCCACCATTTAGTCTGAAATTGTAGAAAAGGTATGTTTGGAGAATATTAAGTTTATTTTGAAAAAGAATCCCTGGCAAGTGGGTCTCAGACAGAAGTAAAAAATGTCAAATTAGGTAAAGAGTTAGCGAGGTGATATTCGACAGATTCATGATTAGCTTTCAGGCCACGAACGTTGGCGAATTTCAATAGAGAACCCCAGCCTGCGCCCACCCTACATCTTCTCTGTTCAGTCATTCAATCAGACAGCCTCACAAACAACACACACAATCGAACATACACAGCCACCCAAAAACCCCACAGAATTGGGTTTTTATTAAATAAAACCAGCGCCCACACAACAAACACACACAGATCACGTACAAAAAAAGATAAAGCAAAGAAAAAAAAAACGCACTGAAACCTTAAAAATAAAAATTATTAAAATTTATGATTATAAAAATAGAGACAAAACCAACTAAATCAGTAATCCCATAAATATGTAAAATAAATAAAACCTTAAACGTTAAAAGTCACATACACACACTCGCACAGCTTCACTAACTTACGTACTTAAATTTAACCCCCCAAAAAAAACCGGATACCAATAATCCTAATTAAAACTTTAAAAAAGGCTAAAAGCTGCATTAATGAATAAATTAAATACGAAAAACTTAAAAAGTTAAAAAGGTAAAACACTAAAACTTATCTTAAAATTTCGGCTTGTTCGAGAGATTAGGCTATGTTTTCATCTAAGTCTTCTTAAAAAGCGCTTATTCGAGTATTTATAAATAATTAAAACAATCATAAGAAATTAATATTTTGACATTAAAATACTAAATCACTTAAAGCAAAATTTAAAACAGCTCTCTAATAGAAAAAATTAAAAACAAAGCACAAACACACAGCAGAGCAATCTTTGTCCTTCCACTTTATATTATATATATATATATATATATACTATATATACATAATAATTATATATTAATATATATTATACTACATATATTATAATATAATATATATATATATATATATATATATATATATATATATATATAAGTAAAAAAAGATGCATCTTGCCCGACTATACAAGCCCTGAAAATTTGATGTTGATCGGACAAGCATAAAAAAAATATCCCAATATTTAACTTTTTCAAAAATTTGAATTTTTGGAAAAGTGAAAAATTGATATATTTTATCTCTACTCATCCAATCAACATCAAATTTTCAGGGCTTGTATAGTCTGGCGAGATGCATCTTTTTTACTTAGATAATTTTTTTGAATACTCAAAATAAAAATTTTTAAAAATTTTCAAAAAATTTTTTTTTTACAATTTGTTCCAAGAACAAATCCAAAACTGTTGCATATACAAATAAATTATTTAAGTAAAAAATGCGCCTCTCCCCCGATTACATATGCCCTGAAACTTTCATCCACTTCGCCAGAACAGGAAAAAAATTATCACAATTTTTCCTTTCAAAATCCATAAAAAGTGGGTTTGGAAATTGGACAACGCTGAGTACAAAACTCAAAAAATTGAAAAATCTTCTTTGACTATTGTAGGTAATGGACTTATCTATTCATATTTCAAGTTTGAAGTCATTTCGAAAAAAATTCTGGAAGTTGATCCGAAAAATGTCAAAAACATGGGTTTTGAAAAATTTTAAATTCTGAAAGAATGACTACAGTTACAGGAAAACACCCAAAAACAACGTTTTAAAGGGCAAAACAAGCTACAGTTTGGTGTTTATAGGGTCAAAATCGGCTGAAAATTCCGAATTTTATGTTCATATTTAGAGGGTGAAAATTGGGGCGTGCCCTTAAGTAATAGTTGCACCTCCAATGAAGAAAAATTTGTGGGTTTTTATAACATAACAGAGAACAGTGCCGAAAACTTTGAAAAAACAAATAATTAAGGTATTAGATAACAAAAACATTAAATTAAAAAAAATTACAATATTAGAGAGATCAAGGCTATGATGGAGGAGCAAATATGCGAGGGAAATATTCAAGACTTCAGGCTCGTATATAGAAAATTGTTCCAAATGCAGAATACATTCGTAATTTAAATTTAATTCTTAATGATTCTGTAAAGGATATAATGGCTCTTCAAAAATTTTATGACAAACAGGAAAAAGTATATGTGTATTTCAGTTCTAGTACAGCTCGGTGGCAAGGAATTAACAGCTGTTCAACAAATAACGAATGCATCACAAAAACACTAAAAAATTGTGCCCAACTAGGTGGTCATACAAGTATGATTCCTTACTAGCAATATAAAACAATTTCAAAAGTATTTCGCAGTTCTTATCTCAAGTGATATTTATGAGTATGAAGTCAGGTGAAAGAAACGAAGTCCTTGGTTTCAGGAAGCAGTTAGAAAATTTTGAGTTTATTCTCTGTCTTGTGTTTCAAAGTAAATTATTGGAAAGCATCAATGTTGTCTCAAAAATATTGCAAAGTCCAAATACAGATCTTCAGAAATCAACTTATCTATTGGGACAAGCAAAATCAAACTTATGTGAGCTAAGACACAAATTTGAAGATGTAAGTGAGAGAAACTACGGAGTTAGCACATCATTTGGAACATTGAAGTGAAATTACTTCCAGACTCGTCAAATACAGATTAAAAGTTTTTTGTGAGCTTTTATCTTATGAATAAATTGAAGCCTTTAGTAAGAGGTTTCAATAAATCTCTTGATATATTAAATGAACAAATAACTACTCGTTTCATTAGCAATGAAGAATTGTTATGAGTTATTTTTTTTTTTTTCCCAAAACTTTCCTTTGCTCCTGCAGGAATAGCCAGAGCACGAAATGAAAAGTGCCAAAAAAGGCTTACAAAACTGGCTAGAAATAAGATTTAGATTTATCTTTCGGTTTGTGAACAATTATTCACCTTCAAAGCATTAATGACTATAGAAGTGAAAAGGAAAAATATGGTAGCTATTAAAGATTTAGCAAACTTTTTATTCATAGAAAACAGCTGCTTAGCAAGTAGCTTACCAGACTTGTGTACAGCAGTTCAGTTGTATTTGACATTACCAGTAACATCTGCAACAGCTGAAAGGTGGTTTTCAAAGCTCAAGTTAATTAAAACTTTTTTAAGGAACAATATGACACAAACAAGGCTAAGTGCATTGGCTTTATAAGCATTGAAAATGAAACATGTCGTACTCTTGATCTGAAAGAAGTGGTTAATAAATTCATGGCAATGAGCCAAAGACGTTTTGGTAAACTATAAAGCATTCATCCTTTCGAATATTTTGACAAGCCGAGAACAGATAGATATTCAGATATTCACGAATTTTGGTAAGTTAACATTCTTATTCTATAATTTCTTGTATATATATATATATATATATATATATATATATATATATATATATATATATATATATATACTATATATATAATGATAATATATATATATATACTATATATATATATATATATATATATAATATATAGTATATAATTATATAATATATATATATATATATATATCAATTATATACTTATTTTTTGGAGGAGGCTAGGGGGAAATTAGATATTTAAATAAAAATAGTAATAATACCTTTGGAAGCAGAATGTAAAAAGATGTTTTTGAGAATTTGATTAAATTTTTGTACAAAAAAGTAAAAAGTCTTTAATACATGTTTTTTTCCCTTTTAAAGAACATTTATACTCATTTTTACATATTGTTTCCAAAAATGTCATTATTTTTTTATTGCAAATATTTAATGTTCTCCAATATTTATAATTCATTGATAAATAGCATTATATTATATATATATATATATAAATATATATATATATATATATATATATATATATATATATATATATATATATATAATATATATATATATATATATATATATATATATATATATATATCAATTGATATACTTATTTTTTGGAGGAGGGGAGGGGGAAATTAGATATTTAAATAAAAATAGTAATAATACATTTGGAAGCAGAATGTAAAAAGATGTTTTTGAGAATTTGATTAAATTTTTGTACAAAAAAGTGAAAAGTCTTTAATACATGTTTTTTCCCTTTTAAAGAACATTTATACTCATTTTTACATAGTTTCCAAAAATGTCATTACTTTTTTATGCAAATATCTAATTTCTCCAATAAAAAGGAGTACTAATCTGATAAATAGCATATAAGCCATATATTATATATATATTATATATATATATATATATATTATATATTATATAATATATATAATTTATATATATTAGTCCAAAGGGCGGCCCCATTTTTTTCCCAACTTTTGAGGGCTGGGGGGAGGGGGCCCCCTATTGGGACCTCTTAGTTACGCCCACTGATGTCTGAGTTTTAAAATATTATAGGGAGTGTTGATTGAGAAGGGAACGGATACTGCAGAGTGTAGTAGGAAAGTTGAGTTGTGAATGGCAGGAAGTTGCTGGTGCAATTAAAACGTTGTTGAATGTAAAGGGACTAAGTCTTGAGGGTGCTAGGGTCTTATGAGGGTATGTTGTACCTGTGTTATTGTATTAGTAGTGAGACTATGGTCTGGGAATAAGAATTATAGTAGATCTAAAGTTCAATGATGATTTAATATGTCAATGGTAGGGCATGCCAGGTGTGAGGGAAAGAATTGATAAAATGAGGATTGAAGAGGGGTAAATGAAAGTATGTTGAGATGGGTTTGGTCATGTGGAAAGGAATGAATGATATGATCGGTTGGTTAAGTGGATGTATAATGGCGAGGTGTGTTGGAACCGACGGCTGGAGATCCGAGAAAAGTGGATGATGTCGGTGAATGAATCTGAAGGAGAAAAATGGCAAGCATATAAAGTGCGCATGAATAGGGAGTGAGATGGCGTGGTGGAGTTTTGTATGGTTGTCGATGTTGTGTGAGCACCGTGTCGCAATGGTATAAACCGCACATGACGAATTTACCATATGTGATCTCGGTCGCCCTTGTCCCATGAAGCTCTAGGTGGATTTATCTGTCTGTACGATTCTCACTAATTTTTAATTGGTACAGAGGAGGTGGTAAGGCTGGGCTTTTCCTTTCTACTTTTGTCCATACTTCCTCTACTGCTTTATCTTTTCCGATTGCATGACACGCACCTTACCCCGTCTTGAAGGAGTAGGAGAAAAGAAGAGGTAATGAACAGTTTGGAAGAATGAATGGGGACTTAACAAGGGAATAGAAGCGGCGAAAGGTTAAGAATGAGAATAAGGGAACCTGCTTAATAATAATAAATAGGGATTGGTGCTTTTGTTAACTGATGAAATGGTATGTGAGGTGGAGTGTGGCAAGAACACTTCGAAAATCTGTATAAATATTAGCAGTAATGGAGAGGGTGATAGTGAATATGTGTGGGTTTGATGGTGCAAGAGGAATAGGTATTTTGGAGAGGTCATTAGTAAGGGAGAGGTAATGAGTAGAGTGAGAAAGTTGAAGAATGGTAAAATCTGCGATATAGATGAAATACTGGTGAAGATGGTGATTGATTAGAGTTGGTGACTGATTGGATGAAGTTGTGTAATAAGCGTTTATGGGAGGGTATAGTTCAAGGGATTGGAGGGAGACAGTAATAGTACCCTTATATTATGGTAAGGTTATAAGGGTAACTGTATAGGAATTATAGGGGAATTAGTTCTTATTTGAATGTTGTTAGGGAAGAATATATAGCTGGTAATTTTGCAGCGTGTATCGAGTGACTGAAGGGACTGATTGGCATAAAGAACCAAGTCGCGCTTAGGAGTGGTTAAGGATGTCGTGGATAAATCTTTACATTGAAAACAAATGATTGAGAAAATGAGGAGAAAAAGAATTGTATTTAGTTTTATGGATTTGCAGCATGCGTATGATAGGATTAATGGGAGAAGTTCATATGGCAGGTGTTATGATATATGGTGTTGGTTGGAGCTTCTTAGAATGAATCAAAAGTATTGATAAGACGATATGAACGTTGTGTAAGAATAATTGGTGTTCAAAAGTGGATTGGTTTCATATTTTATTATAATATTTAAAGGCCTAAATTAAATTGTTATGTCTCCTTGGTTATTCCAATTTATAATATGGCTTGGATTATGAAAGAATTAAAGATGGGGGGTGGCAGGAAATTGTGGAGAATGGATGGAAAGTGGAGGGTGCTCTACCTATTATATTGCGGATGATTTGGTGTGGTGAATCTGAAGAGAAGTTTGAGAGGATTGGTTAGAGAGATTTGGAAGGGTATGAAAAGGAGGGCGTTTGAAAGCTTTAAGAGTAAGTTATGGCAAGTGTGAAGTGAAGTAACGGTCCATCCGGTGTGAAGTTATGATAGATGGTGAGCAGTGCAACAAGGTCTGAGTTTAAATTTTAGTATATATGTTGGAATGAAATGGAAGGATGATGCAGAGATGTAGTAGGAAAGTTTGAAATGGCAGGAATGGCTGCTGGATTGCAATTAAATTGTTGGTGGAGGTAAAGGGACTAAGTGTTTGACGTGCGCTAGGGTCTTACTGAGGTATGTTGTTACCATGTGTATAATGCATAGTAGCGAGAACTATGGTTCTGCGAATATAGGTATGGAATCTTAAGTTCAATGAGTTCAGATGGGACAATTTATAGGGGCATGTTAGTTGAAAAACAGAATTGATAAAACTGAGGAATGAACGTATTAGAGAGTTTGTGTGGTAGTGAAGGAAAAGGGTAACATAGAGAATTAATGAAAAAGTATGTTGAAGATGGTTTTGGTCATGTGGAAAGGAATAATGATAGTCGGTTGGTTTAAGCGGATGTATAGTGTGAGTGTGTTGGGAATCACCGGGTTGGGAGACCGAAGAAAAAAGTGGATTGAGTCAGTAAAGGAATGTCTGGAGGGAGAAGAAATCATGAGTTTAGCAGAGGCGGGGTTTGTGAGGGGGTATGGTTGCGGCCCACTTGGGCCAAGGGATGAATCCTTCACTTGACGATATGCCATTAGATGAGGGTCAGTCGCGGCTCCGATGAAGCTCTTAGGGTGATTTTCTTGCTGCCGACTAGTTCTCACTAATAGGTATAGAGAGGGCAGGTCATGGCTGGGCTTTCATTTCGCCATTGTGTCATATTCTTCTAGGTACTTTTTCTGTTTCCGGTGCTTTGCACGCACCTAAACCCCAGTCGTGGGGAAAAAAGGTTGCTAATGACGATGATGATAATATATATACTATATATAATATATATTTATATATATATTATATATATATATTAATATATATATATATATATATATATACACTGATATTTATATCTAATATATAAATATATATAATATATATATTATATCAAATCTTCTTCTTCATCTACCATTTTTTCCCCAAGATTGGGAGTAAGGTGCGTTACATGCATCTTAAAATAAACGCAGTAGGAGAATATGACTAGGGTTGGGAAAGGAAAAAAACAAGCTCGTTTTTTTCCGAAAAAAAAAAACGTTTTTCATGAAAAAAACACAGTCTGAAAAAAACAAGTAAAAAATTTGTTTTTTCATTAATATGGAATTACATTGTTTGAACAATTATATTATAAATTTTAGCAAATAATATGCTCTAATTTGGACAATTTTTGGTTCAATTCCCAAACAAGTGGAAGACCCATTGAGTTTGTGTTCAACAATTTTTATGGGTTTCCATATTTTTATTTTATATTCTGAATTTGATATTCATAATATTTTGTTAGGCTTCATTAATGTTTTCTTACTCTGTTTTAGTTTTCAGTAACATTTTTATCATAATTATTTAATCAGAATTTAGAAATGCTACGTGCAAGAAGTCGTGTGACTGTACTTTTTAAGGAAATAAAAGGTAGCAAAGGCCCTAGCATGAAATATATACTTTTATTGTGTAGACGTTGTAAATCTAGTATTATTGCTCATAATCTAGAAACTAGGAAATTCTGAAACTTTGCCAACTGAGAGAGATCATTAGGCTATGGCAGCTAAGCTTAAGAGTCCCGTTACTTTCCCTGCTCCTTCAAAACTGTCATTCTCACACGATACTTCATACGACTTGAGATATCAGACTTATCAGTCATATCAAATTTAAATGTGGCTGATCACGCTGATGAGGCCCAGTGATAATGAGCTTGACAGTTAGTCACAGCACAGTAGTCCAGCTGCTCAGTAGTGACTGGGTTTCTGGGGAGTGGGACTGATGAATTAGTGAATCAAAGTTGATATTCCAAACCAAAATATTTAATTTAGTCATCCACTCATCCTCCTTCATTTACAATTTATGGTATAATTTTTATTCGATATTTTATATAATTTTCATTTGCAAGGTCACTACTTTTGAGATTTGTCATTCAGACTCATTCTATATAAATATAAATACATTAATATTTAAAAGTAAATTATAAAATATGATTATATGATACAAATGTAAAATACTAGAAAGTAGAAGCCTACAAACAGCAGTCTGCAAGGCTACAACCTACTGTAATTTGTAACGAAAACAATTGATGATAAATTATAAGAGAAAGGTAGTTCTGCTATTTATAAAATCATAATGGAATATTGCTATAATTTTCAGTAATCCTTATTATTTTGAAATGAAAATTCAAGTGAAATATCTTTAGCCTCTTTATATTTTAAAAAATACATTTAATGAAAAAACGAAAAAAACTGAAAAAACGAAAAAAAACATGAAAAAACCGATTTGGAAAAAAACGATTTTTTTTGCCCAACTTAGGAGAATTGACAAAAGTCGAAAAGAAAGCCCAGCCTTTACCGCCCATCTGTAACCCATTTAATTAGTAAGAAACTGCGTCGCATCCAGAAAATCATCCGAGAGCTTCAAGGGACCGGACGGATCCTCACTATTGGTTAAATCGTCAAGTGTAGGGTTCATCCTCTGGCCCAGGTGGGCCACACCAACCAGCTTTACAAGCACCGCCGCCATTCTTCTCCTATCATGCACACTTTCTTCTCGCCCTGCCAAACCTTCATTTCTTCTCCTCCAAGCATTCCTTTATGACTCAATCCACTTTTTCTTCGGTCTCAAGCCGGTCGTTTCCCCAACCACAACTCGCCACTAAAATGCCGCTTAACCAACCGACTATCATCTCCTTTCCACATGACCAAAACATTTCCAACATACTTTCATTTATTCTCTCGTTTACCCTTTCTTCACATCACACAACTCTCTATCACGTCATTCCTCATTCTTATCAATTCTTTCTTACACCTAGACGCCGCCTGAAGATTTGTCCATCTGAAACACATTGAACTTTAAATCTATACTTCCTCTTATTCCAGACCATAATCTCACTACCATACAATAACACAGGTAACAACATAACCCTCATGCAAGACCCCTAGCGCACTCAAAGACAGTCCTTTTACATTGCACCAACAGATTTTAATTGCCCAGCCACCTTTCCTTGCGCCAATCAGAACTTTCCTACTACACTCTGCATCACTCGTTCCCTTTCTCATCCAAACCACATTACCCTAAATATTTAAACTCAACACATTGTGTCCCAAGCTGCCTCACCGCATCTGACTATCAACTCACACTGACGGGCTATCCTCTCTCCCAACCATACACCTTACCTCTTCATCTACGTTACTTTCAAACCCCTCCTTTTACCACACCCTACCACCAAATCTCTCTACCAATTCCCTCAACTCAAACTCTCTTCGATTCGCCACAAAGAACAATCATTGGCATATAATAGGTAGGTAACCCTCCACTCATCTCCATCTCTAAAACATTCTAACACCATTTCATGCCACCCCTACCTCTAAATTCTTTCATAACCCAATCCACCGTATATAATATGAATACACCAAGGAGAATTAAAACAACCCTGTTCTCACTCCGCTATAATACTAAACCAATCAACCTTGACACCATTTATGTCTACACATTTACAATTTATTCTTACACACTTTCAGAAGCCTAACACCTGCCATAGAGCTTCCCTATTAACCCCTATCATACCTGTTGCAAATCCAAACATATATTATATATTATATGATTATAATATATTATATTAGTAATATATATAATATATATATTATATATATCATATATCCTATATATATTATATATATAATATATTACTATATATATATAATATATATACGGTATATATATATATATATATATAATAATATATATATATTATATATATATAAATATATCTATATATATAGTATTATATATATATATATATTATATATATATAATAATATACTATTATATATATAATATATTATATATATATATACTATTACTATATAATATATATTTGAGGTTCATTTGTTTACGTCGATTTATTTATTATTTTAAAAATACTTCAAACTCTCATTTTGATTAAACCCGATTAGCTAATGAAATATTTTTTAAATGGAAAAAGGGGCAAAAATTAACAAAATTTGGTAATAAATTGGTTTAGAATGAGAGTAAAGCAATACTGATAAAGAAACATTAGAGAAAAAGAATCAAAGAAAGAAGTTTTTTAATTTTTTTTTTCCTTTACATTTACTAATCTTTAGACAAATCAGGCGGCAACTTCTTTCAATCATTTCCATCATAACAATTTATGTTATTTTAAATATCTACATATGAATTTAAGGTTTTCACAAATTTATTTTTTGGCAACATATTCTAGGATAAACGAATTTTTTTTTTTTTTTTTTTTTTTTATAAAATTAATTAAAAACATATTGTTCATATATTTCCTTCATTTTTTAATTTAGTCCTGTCTCGAAATATATTTAGATGTAATTAATAGAGTGGAGCAGATATTCCTGTCGCGACACTGATGCGCTGTGATTTTATGCAGATTTCACGAATCTTCTATAATTAAGAATGAAAGTTCAAATTCCAAATGCCCAACTTACCAATTATTAACTTTAAATATTAAATAAAGCAAAATTAGAAAAAATAAATGAATGCAATTAATAAAATAGTCTATATTAAAAATAATACAAGTAAGAAATAAAATAAATTTAATAAAATAGCCTACAGTATATATAAATAATAAAGAATAAAGTAAATAAAAATAAGCAAAAGAAATAAGAATGTTGTCTGTAAAATATGAAATGACTTTCTAATGTATTTCTTCAATATAGTTCATCATAAGCAAATATCAAATTATGAATTTATAAGATTTTTCATATTGGTGGTGTGGTTGGGGAAGAGGGTGGTGGGGTGCATAAGAGTCTACTCCACGTCCCACTCCCTGGTAAAACAGATACTAAAAATTGAGACGTAATTTATTTCATATACTCTTGGATGTTTTATTTTTAAGTAATTTTTTTAAGTTTATTTGCCATAGCTCTTTCAAAGCACTAAAGACAAAGAGATGGGCATAATAATAATTAAAAAAAAATTAAAACTATGAAATGGCACCTAACACAGATTTCGAGTGAAGAGATTTAAATTGAAGGAAGATTAAATATGACCGAAATTACATTTATAACAGAGCCTGCAATATATATGAATTGGAGCTGTAAGAGTTACTGATAAATAGTTGCCAATATCAGGGTTTGGTTAGCTAAGATTTTGTTCTTTAAAATACACAGAATCATAATCAGGAAAATTAAAGAACACGACGTCTGAAAATTAGGATTGCAATCTACTCCAATTTGAGAACAATTCCACTGCTTTTGCCCTTTTGATCATTAGGCTCCTCCGCTCACCTTGGAAATTTTAGGTATATATATATATATTAGTATATATATGATGAGTTAGTAATATAGGTCTAATATATGTCTATATAGGTACTACCGTATATATATTATATATATATATATATAATATATATATTGTATATATATATCTTTTTATATATATATATAAGTAATATTTATATTATATTGATATATATATATATATTATTATATATATATAATATAATATATATTATCAGGGTTGGGGCATTGATTAAATCAAATTGATTTTTTATGAATTGATCATCCATTGATGCTTTATGAAAAAAATAATGTTTTTTTAATTCATTTGATTTTTTTAGTCAAATTTTTTTTCTAAATAATAGTTTTACTATTTATAACCTGTTATGGTAAGTATATTATCTATATAATAAGGCATTCATCATGTACACGTTTCAAATCATTTTCATAAAGAATAAATAAAATTTTTGAGTTATCTAGATTATAATTATATAATATATATTATACTATATTATATAATATTATATATATATATATATATATACGGTCTATATATATATATATATATATTTATATATATATATTATTAATATATATTATATATTATAAAAACAACTGTTGTATATATATAAAGACATATACATGTATAGCTTTAATATCTATTTAATTCAAATAAAAAAATTAAAATAAATAATAATATATTCTAAACTTATTATTACGGTAATATTCGACTTATTTTACTAATTTATTTCAAGAATAATTAAATATAAAAGGCAATATGTGCGCTAAAAGAATAAGAATCAAAATATATTTGATTATTTTGATTTTTTTTATAAATTAAGTAATTATTTAGTATAATTATTTTATGGTAGTATAATATCATCTATATATAGTATAATAGCGCAAATTCATATCAACAGAGAGGAATATCATTTTCATAAGAATAAATAAATATAGATTACTCAAGGTATTATAAAATTCTTTAAAACTACTACTCAATCTCTATTCATTTTAATACAATTAAATTACAATTGTGTTAATTATTAATTAGGCCTATAAAAAAATATTATTTTTACTAACAGTTCTGCCAACAATCCACCAACTACATTTGTAAAGGAGGAAGTTCACAAAAGAAATCATCAAAAATTCATTGATTTTTATTGTTTTTATTTTGTTTAGGCATACTTTTTTTTCTAATTAATATGTATTTCTAGTTATCACATGCTTAAATGCGTAAGTAATATTTTCATCTTATATATAAAGCATATCATCAATGTAGTTTCAAATCATGTTTCAGTAAAGAAATAAATAAATTATTAGATTCTCAATAATTTAAGTTATATACTACATTGTATAAGATACTTAAACTAATAATATTTACTTATTAAACTATTTTTGGTAATAATTAGGATTATTTTACTAATTTTATCAAGAAATTCGAACGGTAGATCAGCATGTGTAAATATAGTTGTGATTCGGTCAGAAGATGAAGATATATAAGGAATAAGTTAGACAAAGATATCGTGCGGCGATGATATAAACCTGAATATATATATATATATAATATATACAGTATAATAATATATATACAGTAATCACATGTATTATATAGCTATCTCTAAGTGGAGAAGGTAATCGTGATAATATATTATTAAGGAACCTAAGTGAGCTCTCTAGTGGGGATATCGGTCAGGCAGTATATAATACGGCAGTCTGACTTATAAAACTTATACTTACGTCACTCTATAAGGAGCCACGCTATAGGGGTATAAAGACTATTTAGCGATGAATCATGGTATTTATACTTATATATATATAGTTAACTATATATCTATATATATATATTATATATAATATATATTATTAAGCTAATTATATGGTAGATAGTGCAATTTTGTATACTATATATATATATTATATTATATGGGACTCGTAGAGCTAGTGAGATAGGAGGATAGCAAGGATAATATTCAGGGAGGAGGCGCAGATCAGCGATAACAGAGGTCTAGAATGGGTGTGATAAGCTGATATACTATATTCATATATATCTATATATAATAACAAATATATTATTTATATATTACCAGGGTTCGTTATGAATTTTGAATTTGAATTCCCTGATCAAATCTGCCAAATCCCGAAATTTTCCCTGACCAGCGTATCGTGTTCGTTTTTTTGAGACGTCCATACTATATCTACTGACATATGATGTATGTGTAAGGGCTACTAGAGTTCATACATTAACTAATCGTGAAAATTTAACATTTAGAAACTGGTTTAATGATATAATAGATGATGAGCGGATGAGACTAGAGATGTTGATAGATATACTAAGGACTTGCTACATGGCTTCAGTGAGACCCACGAGCGAAGTTCTTATATTGCGCAGCTTAGGCGTAGGATGGGTGGTATATCCACATGGCTTCATGTGAAAGTGTGGTGCGTGTTGGAATTATGATGTACGTCGCCGGACGCTTAGAATGGCATTGTATCTCTCGCGATGTGTATGTCTACGGGGTTGTCGATTCGGCCGTGTGTGGATATTTCTACACAGAGTATTCTGGCATATGTATCCGCGTCAGGGAGCTTGAGCTGGCTTATAAGGACGAAGGTAATTACCGGCCGGAAACCGGATTTTTTATGAACTTTCTCTTTAGGCTATTAGTAAGAGATTGTAAAATAATAAAAAACTATTTCATAATGAGAAAGTTTTCACTTATATAATAATGAGTGGGAATAATAGAGATTGGTGCTATCTTGTAGTAGTTGGAGATGATGTAGGCCATACAGCGGATCGGGGTGGGTGGTGTCATGATAACACGATTTCCGGAGATGTTCGATGTAACATTAATGGAGAAAATCATCGTTGAGAGTAATTCTGAAGTCCAAATTTTAATTATGTATGTAGGAGCAGTCTGTATTTTTCTGAACAGGGGTAATCTACAATGAGTCTAATATGATCCAAGGCGTGAAATATAGTGAGTTTTTGTTTGGAATATAGTTTAGCTTTTTAATAATGATTTTAGTAAAGTCAAAATAACTCTAAGGTGTGAGTAAAAATAATTCGAATTTTTATGCATCACAGTTACATGAAGATACTATTAGAAGTTATTGCATCTTCAACAAATATTCATATCCTAGTAGATAAAATTTTGTAGAGAATAATGTTACCGTAACTTCATTACAGGAAATGAGATCAAAGATTTCGAGAAGTTATCCTAGGCTTGGATCTGATATATTTTAACTACAATTATTATGAGAATTAATATATTCGTTCATAGTGTGATATATAAGTTAAGGAGAATTTGAGGTGTACGCATGTCATTGTTATTTTCTTTAACTGCATCTGGCTTACAGGAGTTTTTATAAAAAAATGGACTGTGTATCCATTGAAAGTATTTCCCAGGTTTTTATTCTGGAATTAAAATCACTATGAGTTTGAAATTTAGATGATTTATTGGGGAGTTGCTCCTTATATCATTTGAGAGGAAGTTCCTTCAAGTGTGGAGCATTAAAACTATGAAATCTTGGTAGACTAATTTAGTGCAGGATACACAAGTTTTTTTTTGGTTTTTTATATTCAAATTGGTTTAAAGATGCCTTATTTTCTCCAAGAACAGTGTGGATTTATAAAGAAATGTATTGGAATTTTTTTCACATTTCATCAGTCTCACGGTGTTTTTAGTGTTATGAACTTGAAAGATATACAAATGAGATCTGGTTCCACAATCTTGCCAGAGCTCACTTTATGCCTAATTCAAGATGTTGTAATCAAGGTGGACATAGCACAATTTGATTCTTAGAAAGATGAATGTTTGCCAAAGATCCTCTGGCATTTAAGCTTTGACTGCTAATAAATATTTAAGCTTTGACTGCTAAATAAATGGCAAATAACTTGAAAATTCTAAGAGTTTTGCAACCCATTTCTCATGGTTATGGAAATTATAACAAAATATATTATATCATCAATTATTCTACATATTTCGATGCTTTCGTCCAGCATATCTCTTCTCTCAAAACTCTGGGATGACAGCAGAGTAATAAGCAAGAGCTGAAGAAGGCATTAGAGTTTAGAATTATGAATAAAGAAGGGAAAAGACAAGGATCAATAGAATATAGTAATAACATGAAAATAACAAGATATATGTTTAAATACTGTATAGAACTCCAGAGATACTACTAAATTTATTTTTCAGATGAATTAAGAGAAATTGAGTAGATAATTATGATTGAACGAAATATGCAAATAACTGAAGGTAGAATAGTGATATGTATATATAGCAGTAACTAGAACGAAGGTTCAGGATTCTTAGCGTATGCGTCATTTTATTTCAGATACGAGCTATGTATTTATTATTAAACTTTAGATTATTGCTTTATAGTTACTGTTGTGTTTGTGGTGTTCTTATATTCTTAAATCATCTTAGTAGCTATTTAATTAGAAAAGAAATTATTTAGTTTTAGTTTTTTAGTTTTATTAGTTCTTTCTGAAGTATTAGTGAAAGTGATACGCGAATTCAGTTTAGTGGTTACTTAAATAATAATTTATTTAATTATCTTTAAATAACATTAGGACTGAAAAAGAAAGGTGTGAAGAGTTTTTAAATTGAAATTGATTATTTTTTTTATTACATTTAGAAAATCAATTTATTTCTCGGGTATAGAAGATCCTTTATTGGTTGGAAAGTGATAAGGCGTACTATGCGTGAAATGTCCAAACATGAGCAGTACTAGCCTAGAAACTACTTCTCCCTTCCCAGTCTGCTCCATATGGATTTCAGGGAGTAATTGATATTCATTTACAGAAGCGGAAATATTTTGAGGAAAAAACGTTTAAAAAATTATCGCCCACTGGTGAAGCAAATATTCTTAAATCACAATTCATAATATTTTCAAAGGTGGTTAAATCAACGTTAACTTTATATGGTATATCTATATTATATATTATATTATATATATATAATCTATATATATTATATTATATTAATATTATATGTTTATATTTATATATTTATTGTTATATATAGTATATATATATAATATAGATTTTGCTAATTAATTGAATTTAATTGTGATATGTCTTATAATCCATATTTTGAGGTAATTTGGTAAACTGTTATTTAAATATTAATTGTTAGGTATTGTTGATGCTTCTGTATGTAATACTACCTCATGCTCTATTTATGTTTTTGTTAAAAAGATGTCTTAGTGGTTTATATACAACTTATATCTCTTGCAGCAATTTTGTTCTTCAGAAGTAATTAGTAAATTCCGGTTCCGGCCGATTTTTCAAAATTCCGGCCGAACCGGAACAAAAAATGTCAATTCCGGCCGGATCCGGCCGGACGGGATTCCGGTCACAGTCTCTAGATATGTTAAGGAAATGAATTAAAGCTTACGCATTGATAATTATTAAATTAATTTTCTAATCTGTTGGTAATGGAAAGGTAAGTTATAGTCATTAAATGCTACAACATGAGATTATAGGTTTAAGTTTTTTCTTTTCATCAAGCATCTGAATTAATTTTGATTTTTAATTTTATAGCGTCTTCTTCTGTTAAAGAATTCAGTTTCCAGGTCTTTTTTCAGGTTCTTTTCTATTCTATGAAACTATGTAAGGATAATTATTTTTTTTTTCAACTTTATTATTCTCTTCTTCTTTTTAGTTCTGTTTTGCTCTTTTCCAGAGTTCTTCATGAGTGTGCAGTGTGCACCATTTCTTACATTTGTAACTTTTTTGAGTGAAGGAAACTTTATGATACTTTCATGAGAATCTTAATATGCATTGTTGCCCTGTTTTGAGAAATCCAAGACTATGTACTTTCAGATTCTCCACACTAAATTGCTTAATTTATAGAAAGTACCTGCCTTCGCATGTCGCATTTCCAATGCGATAAATATCAGTCTAATTTATATAATTATGCAAAATTCACACCATACGATTGATTCTTTTTAGGTATTTAAAAAGAAAAAACTAATCAAGTCGTTTTTGAGAAATCTTTACAACTCTAAAATTTTTGAATTTTTATTCTAGGTTGTAGTATGAGCTTCACTTGAAGTAGATGTGTAATTTGTGCTTTTGTTTTCTAGACAAAACTAGGAGAGTCATGTCCATCGGTTAATCAATATTTCATTTCATCAGCCCCATTTTAAACATTTGAGCTATACTGCACCATCTGGAATTAATTTCTAAAGTATTTCCCTATATCTGCATCACTGAGTTTAGAAAGAACATTTTAATCATCCACCACCGTTAGGCGCATAGTAGTTTCAGATCTTGTTAAATCATGGCTTTAATGCAAAGGATGAAACTGATTGATAAACTGGTATTTGGTTGGTTTTACTATAGAACACTCAGGGAATCATCATTTACAATCGGTTTTGAGTATGATTTGAAAGTTGATGGAATGGCATAATTTCTTCCAGTGGCGACACACTGTTTGGAGCTTCACTAATATTTATGTATTATTGACACGATAAACGAAAAAGATTTTTTCAATTGAAGCTGCTGGCTCCTCGAGTTATTGACTTAAATTCACAGTGATCACCTGTTCGAGATGGTTGAAATCTATGGAACTTGGCGTTCATGTTATGATTAGATACAAAGTTCTTTTTTCATACTTTTTAAGTATATGTATAATACATTTCCAAATTTGACGTAAAGCGGTAAGTAAATAAAGCATGATAAACTGTGTGTAGTTTTTGAACTTCCTAACCATGGGTTATTTAAAGTTTAGTTTTTTTTGAATTTGAAGTCATCGTTTTTATAATATGCGGAGATTAGATTAATATACTTTCAATCTGCTCAATAAATGAATCCACAAATATCAACTTAGCCTAGACTCTGATACGACCATAAAAAAAAAACACGCATCAATAGTAAAAATCTAAAAATAGAAATAGAAAATAGAACAGATTAAGAATCATAAAAGGTGCATAAGTCCGTAATACAAACACATACATATACCCAATCTCACTTCAAATCGGAAAAGGATGAACTATGACACACCTGCTTTACGAACGGAATAGGTAAAGAAATACCTTCAGGCAATAGTAGACGTAAAACATAAGAAGAAAACAGCGATAGAAGTAATGAATCTGTATGGAATGTCACAACCTCAGAGACACAAGTACGACCATATGAACTTTTCATTCACCTCTCTTAAGAGTAACAGATCACATTACTAACTCTACATAATTATACCAGCTCCAGCAATTCATACAGATAACACCGGAATTAAAGACTTTAATCAAAAAATATAAGCGCGATACAAACTTTGATCCATGGGATCATTCTTTATGCTTTGACAATTTCTAAAAATTTAGAGATGTCGATTTTTCCCAAATTATTCCAGTCGTTTCCATCAGTTTCCGTGAATCATTTATTTGTTTATTTGCCTGTCTATTTATTTTTTAATACAGTTGGTGGGAACCTTTGATATATATATTTATATATTAATATAATATATATATAGTTTATATTATTAAAGTTATATTACTTGATAATTATTATTATATATAACGTATATATAATATATTAAATATATATAAGTTATATATATATATATGTTAAAGAACATATAATGAGAAGGTATAGAATTTTACTGCCTTCTCTGGATTGAACCCGCATGGTCTGCGTGAGACAATATGCCGGTGCTCTAATGACTAGAGCATCCTCCCAACCAAAAAATGTTGGATTCAAGAACCAGTTGTATAAGCAACCGAGTCCCCGTCAAGGCGACATCACCAGGTGTCCAGCCTGTCTATCCCTCGTTCTCTATATTTTTAGATGTTAAATATAATAATAATAATTCGGAATATATTTGAAAGATAATCTTCCTGAGAAGGTAAATGATTTAACTGCCTTCCTCTGGGATTGAACCACCGCATGTTTGTACGCTTGAGGACAATATGCCCGGTGCTATATGATGGAGCCATCCTCCAACCCAAATAAAGTTGGATTCAAGAACAGTTTATAAAGCAACGAGTTCCTGTCAAGCGACAGTTCAGGTGTCTTCAGTGGCATTCCTATCTTATCGTTCTTTTATATTTTAGTGTTAAATATTGCATAATATGTAAATTATAGTAATGTATGTTTAAAGAAAAAAGTAGTTATAAATCCTCTAACAGGCTTATATATTTTGCGGTTATTATGAATATTTAACATATATATATATATATATAATATATATATATATATAATATATATATTATATATTATTATTATATATATATATATATATATTATATTATATATATATATATATATATTATATATATTATATATATCTATATATTATATATTTAGAGTTTAGAGTTCTGTGTTTATGTATAGTAGTAGTGAGATTATGGTCTTGAATAAGAGTTTAGAATGTAAAGTACTTAATGTGATTCAGATGGACATCTTAGGGGCGTGTTAGGTGTGAGAAGATTTGATTAAAATGGGTTAATGACGTATTAGCAGAGTGTGTGGGGTGTTTGAAAAGAAGGGGTAGATGAGGAATAATTGAATCGTTGAAGATTGGTTTTGGCTATGTGGAAGAGGATGATATTATGGGACCTATTCGTTCTTACTAACGAGGTCTGACCTGGGTTTTTGGCCACTCCGGCCCAATAATAAGGAAATTACGGGGTTTTCTACCGGGGTTTAACTGTAAATTTACACTAATAATAGAAGCATAATGAGAATGTTAATAAGAATATTCTTTTTAATCATGATGTGAATGTTTATGGATCATACATTGTATTGCAAAATATATAACACATGACCACTAAATATAATTAATTTTTTTTGGTATTATACTTAGATCTAGTCAAAATATTAAAATGAGTGCAAAGTACGATTAGAGTTACAAGATTGCAAATATTCGAAATTTTGGATATTAAATAAACCGATTCGGAAAAGGAAATAAATATATTTGTTATAATATATTATAGTATTTAATTATTTAAAAGAATATCTTCAGAGGAAAATTCAAACATCTTTCGAACAATCTCTCTTTGCAAAATTTTTTTTTAATTAATTATATATTAATATTTATATATTTGCATATTTATATATATAAAATTATAATATAATAT
>JABUQX010051801.1:0-2500 GCA_015478945.1 Trachelipus rathkii
GAGAGGATTTCTTTGCAGTAATATATTATTTATGCGTTTCAGATTTCCTCAGTGCTCATATCATAAATTTTAGATTATTTAATGTATGTTTTATCTTATGTTGCCCATCACATAGTCGTATATCTATATCTTTCTGAGGTTTCATATATGACATCTAGTTTAGCAGCTAAATTTAACTACATAAAACATGCTGAAGTAATATGTATTAGCCATGTGTCTCTATCATTTATTTACCTTTAGCTTTATTTTAATCTGGTTTCCGCAGGGTAAAATAGCTTTTTATCTACTTACTTTTTGTCTGAGAAGTTTTTGTTTCATTATCTTCTGGATTCCTTTTAACTCTACTTTCTTTCTTTATTTTCTAAATTCAAGTGAGTGGCTGCTGGGTGAGGATATTTGACAATCTTTGGCTCTTTGGCCTATCTTTTTCTCTTGCAGAAATGTTAAATGTTGCTTATTAATTTTCACATTTTTCTGGGGTCTTTTCCAATTACTATAAAATGAATTTGATCTGAGACATTACAGATAATTTTTTGTCTTTTGAACTTTGATTTTTTCCATCTTGGTTTGTTTTTTTTAGAATTTGTTGCATTCTATTTAATAGCTAATGATTGTCTTTTTTCGAAATTGCAAAACTGGTGATTATTATTAATTATTTATACTATTTTCTACTATTTCATGCTTTTATTGTTCATTATTATTTTCCTTTTTATTATTTATTATTATTATTATTATTATTATTATTATTATTATTATTATTTATTATTATTATTTTGATTAATTATTATTAATTTTATTATTTCTATGGTCATTATTATTTTCTTTTGTATAAAGTGACTTACCTTTTTCACTTTGTAATTTTGCTTGTTTGGGTTTTGTACCAATGCCAATTTCTCCGAACAGTGGTGTGTTTCATGATCCTTGCTTTTTTTTCAACAAACTTTGTAAATGTACTAAAGTTTACCTTTTATTTTCTTCATACATACTATCAACTTTATATCTCCACTTATCACGCTGCTTGTAGGGAAGTTTTTTTAACTATTCTATAAATAGCACCAGTAGCATTCAATTCATTCAATGGAGTAATATTTTCCATTGCATTATTAATAGCATCTAAAAACAAGAAAAATCTGCCATAGCTTCACCATCCTCATTCTTGATTTCATTCCAGTCTTCTAGCTTTTTTAGATATGTATTAGCAATAACTTGTTCATTTCCATACTGTTTTCTAGTTTTTGCTACTGCCTTTTTCAATAATTATTTTTTTCAATCCTAAATGCATACAACATCTACTTCTATATTTTCTGCTTTTACCTTCTGTATCCCTTAATTAAATAAGAAGTTTGTTCATTTCATTTCACATTTTCCTTCTATATGTTTTAAAAATTAGCATAAAATCTTTAAATTTCTTGGGATTCCTTTCCATTAAAATTTTTCAGGGCTCACATGTTTGGACAGAGGATTATTATAGGCTACTCACTTCTAATTTTGTTTTAAAATTTTCTACTAATTTAGACTATTCCTGATTATTTTTCACTTATTCATTTATTTTAGGTTTGTTGTTAAATTTACATTTTATCCTAGTTTTTACGAAGGTTCGCTAATACTGGAAAATTGGTTTCTATTTTTCTTCGATTTTTTATTTAAACTTGTTGTTCCAAATTTTTTTATATGGACTTTGTCGTTGGTACAAATAAACTTTCTAGTTCCCTTCTTTTTTTTGCAGTATTGTTCATGCTCTGTAATCATTTATTTTAACTTTTTTCTATCTTCAGTAACAAAGGATTGGGCTATTGAATTTTTTGAACTAGCTACACTTGCTTTACTAATTTTACTTGATACATTACTTGTGTCTTGTGGTATAATCCTTGGCTCATATTTATTCATATATTTATGAAATGTCAAGTTTTTAATCATATTGCTTTAGTTTTTAATGTAAGCCACTGGCTGTTTTTATCTGCCTCTACGAATTCTGGTATTAATTCCCTACAGGTTTTTTTAAGGATTCTACTTTTGCGTTTAATGTTAATTCATCGGCTTTTATTTCATAGCTTAAATCTAAGTTATTTTGAAAGCATGCCATAATTTGCTTTAAATTCTATTTATTTTTTTTTGTTATGGCAGCTAGTTTTTCCTTTTGAAGGAACCTTAAACTCCTTCAGTCTGTTGTTTCCGTTTTCAGGTTTCTATATCTGATGGTTGCTATTCTATAGTTCGCTGTCTATAGTTTTTTTTTTATTTTATTATAAAAATTAATATATAATTATAGATATATATGTAATATCGAACTCATTCTGTCATTTTATTTTATGCCATAGATATAGGTATAATATATGAATGAAATAAGGAAGGATGTTATTTTTTAACACATGCTTTTATAAGATAATTTTTTATATTTCTGTATTTCGTGAAGCTCATTTCTTATAACCTGTATGATATGTTTGTTATATTTATTCTTATTAGTTTTTATTATGTTTGTATATACTTTTTCATACTTAGT
>JABUQX010051801.1:7500-15000 GCA_015478945.1 Trachelipus rathkii
ATTTTGTTTTATATTTAAATATACTTACCAACTTTGGGGCAAATATAATTTCTGGTTATAAATCCAATAAACTTTGGAGCGAATGCAATTCCTTGTTATAAATCCAATAAGGACACTAAATGTCGTCAAAATACTTGTTTTGATTTTACACAGAAAATCAATACTTATGAACTTCTTTTAAAAGCGACTGCTCCACCTGGTTTGTAGAGATACAATGGTTTTTCCTGCTCGGGAGCAATCGTCTATTTCTCGTAATCGGGAGGTTTATTAGATTTATGACACTACTCTAATTCATGACACTGCTCCCCCTTTCAAGATTGGGACTCCAATCTTAAAAAGAAGAAAGAAACACAAAAAAAATTACAAACAACCAAAATAAACAAAGAGGAATGATCTTACCTAATTTCCTATAGATGCCCTTCTCTCCTCAGCCCTTTTCTCATTCTCCAATACCCTTTGTTGCAGGTATGGAAGATCTGGAGCTGACCCCCTTGATCGTGTCAATGGCCGATGTCCAATCTCCAATCCTTGTCGGGTTCCTCCCTGTCCTTCCGGTGCGTCATCCAATATCATCCATTCTGGATCCTCACCTACTTCTCTCAATTCTTCGTGAATGGACCTAGGGGTGAAAAAAGAAATATTTAAATTACTCTCCGCAATATTGTTTACTTCGTCACCTTCAATATATCTCGGTGTTGGTATTTCTGGAACTTCCTCCTCTTCTTCATCAGTGGCATCTGAAACAGTTATTCCTATCGTATAACTGTTATTAGGAAACCTTAACTCTCTTTCAAATTTCTGCAGATCGAACTCATCATCCGAATTTACGTCCTCTTGCGCTGAGTCTATCCAATCCAATAGCTCGCTAGTATCTACAGGTGATGGTATAGGATCCGCCTCTGTCTGTGTTGCCCTGTCCTCTCCTAAATCCTCCGTTTGTGTTCCTATTTCCTTCTTATGGCTTGGTTTGCCTATAGCTAATTGTAACAGGTCCCATGTCTCCTTAGGTTTTGTCCCGTGCTTCCTCTTTCTTGTTGTTTGCTTTGGAGGTGCACTGTATATCATATTTACTGATGGTGCCTCCATTTCATCCTCTGTTATCGCTTCATTAATATATTCACCATCTAGATGGAACTCTCCTTTCTCATTTTCAAAGTACTGTCGTAAATATTTTGGTGGATCCGCCCATATTTTTAAGTGTGCATAGTGCACCCTCATAGTTTTACCTTGACCCTCGACATCATACGTCATTCTTCCGGCAATTACTTTGACTACTGTGAAAGGACCTTCATATCTTTCACTCAATTTCTTCTCTAAGGACCGATCTGCTGAAATAATTTTTCGTTTGACCTTGACTCCTATTGCATAGGGTAGCCAGTTTGGGTGTCCTTCCTTCCATTTACTCTTTTCTTCCATAGAGATTGGCAGTACCTTTCCCTCCTTGTGCGTCTGAATCAGTAACTTCTCCGCTGGTGTCATCCCAAGTTCAGAGTGCTTCGTGTTATTGTATATTATGACCACCCTGGGTAAGCAATCGTCCCACTCCTGGTCCTTTGTTGCCGTGTTTTTAAGAAATTCCGCAAATGTGCGGTTTGTACGTTCTACTGCCCCATTGGATGAAGGCTTATATGGGCTGCTGAATATATGGTCGATGTTATATTTCTGGAGCATCTCCCTGAACCTGTTACTCCGGAACTCCACCCCATTATCCGTTAAAACCTTGTACGGAGGCCTCAAAAATGTTGGTAACATTTGTTTTTCGAATGCCCCTGCAACACTTCTGGCCGATTTGTCCTTTAGTGGTCTGACCGCGACCCATTTGCTACAGTGGTCCACAGCCACTAAGCAAGCAATATTTCCTCTCCTTGTTCTCAGCATAGCCATGACATCGACTGCAACCAGTTCGAAAGGGTTGGCAACTTCAATTTTCCAGATTGGTGGGAATACAACCTTGTGGTCCACCTTATTCAGTTGACAAGTGGGACATGTCCTGCATACTTCCTGGATTATGGTATGACTTTTCGATGCCATACATATCTTGATATTAAACTTGTCAATTTTCCTTGACCTATATGAGCCATATTTCGATGAATCACTACACAGAAACTGACCATGTTGTTGGAACCCTATTACTGGTAGATTGGTCGTTCTTATCCTTTTACAGTAAGCATTGTTTCTTCAAACGGATCTTCTTTATATCTATAAAATTCCTTTAGTAATACATCTGATTTAAGAATTGGTATTACATCTGATTTAAGAATTGTTTTTTTTATTCCTAATCTTTCTCTTTATTTTTTTAATCACTTGGACGCTTTCACTGGCAATTCATTATTTCTTGAATGTTATTATATTGATTGATTCTATTAATCATTATCATTGTCACTATGGACAGTTTGATGTATATCAATAAGAGAGACCATCAACTTAACCTGATCTTCTCTATTCCATGTGTAGATTGATTGCCTTCCCAAAAGTCAAAATTTGCTTCTGTTTCTACTAAGGTATTTCATTCGAGAAGTAAAACGTGCGGGAATAAACCGCATCGCTTAGCGACTAGTTAATGGCAACACTGAGTTCTTCGCGATAGCGTGTATCTTATCCTTATAGCTACCGAGTTGTACATTTGACATTTCTGGTGATAAATTCCGTTCAATGTAATGTGCAGCTCCATTTCCTTAATGATAATGCCCAAACGGTTCAATTCCTTGACAATGGTTTTTGGACAAGCTGATAACTCGATCCTGTATCTAGAAAAACGCACTTAAGATTTAGCTGAATAGAAATGTCCTGCATGCACTCCTGTTATTTTTTGGTACAGCTTAACCGAGACTGGTGTCCTCTTTCCTTCATTAGCAAGTTCACTCCCAATCCTTCCTCTGATGGTTGCTGCAACAGATTATCTTCTTCACTTTCTTCACTGTCCAGGTATTTTTCATTTTCCTCCTCAGATGGTACTTCTTGTTCCTCAATTGCCAGTTCATCTACTATGGTGTCATCCTTATTTGCATCAAATGTCCCATCGTCCTTCAGTGGGTTAAAATGGGACCCTCCTAATACTTGTATGTGGACATCCTTTAAGTCGTCACGTTTTCTTGCTTTAGGCCCAATATAAATAACTGAACAACAGATCCCGTGGTGTAGCCAAATCCTCAGGTTGAATTCGTCGCTGGCTACCAGTAATACCTCCGGAATTGGTTCTCTTCCTGGAACACTGATGGTTTTTAACCACTTCAAAGATTTTGGTTTCCTATCCAGTCCATATAATTTCCTATTATTTAGTAAAGCCTCTAACAAGAATCTTCTTATCTCCCTGTGGTCCTTCTTCTGTAGTAGTTCCGTCTTTAGGACTTCCTCCAAGCTCAAGAATAAGGAATCCGCACCTCCTAGCACTAATCTTATTATTTCCAATCCTTTTGGTAAAGCCTCTGGATTTGTAGTATTAGTTTCCTCCTCTGGTTTTCTTTGGCAGCGGGACCATGTGTCTGCAAAGACGTTGTCCTTTCCTGGGTAATATTGAATTTGGAAGCTATATTCACTTAGGTCGTCCAGGACGCGGGCCAACTTTCTATCTACTAGCTTCATTGTATGGAGGTACACTAAAGGTCTATGGTCCGTGTATAGTATGAAGTCCTGACCTAATAAAAAAGGGCGGAAGCTTTTAATTCCCCATCTTATGGCTAATAATTCTCTTTCAATAGTGGATGTTCTCCTTTCACACGCATTAAATGCATGAGAATTGTAGGCGATCACTCTTCGTTCGCTTTCTTGTTCCTGACACAAGCCAGCACCCATGCCAAATCCACTCGCATCCACATAGAGTTCCAATTTTGTTCCGCCTTCTGAAAAGTCTGGAAATGCCAGTTCCACTTCTTTCATTAATCCTTTTAAACCTTCAAACACTTTAATCCTTTCGTCTGTCCATTCGATTTTGTCCCTACTTTTTCCTCCTGTTAAAGCACTAAGGGGCGCTGCCACTCCTGAACAGTTTCTAATAAACTTACGCTGGAAGTTTATCATTCCTAGGTACCGTCTTAATTCTCCCACGTTATTCGGTCTTTCCAATTTATCCACCTGATCCATAAATTCTGGAAGCTTTCTTATTCCTGTCCTGCTGAGGATATGACCTAAAAATTTAACTTCTTTTTGGACCCAACTACACTTGCTGATTTTGATCTTAACGTTTGTTTCGGAAAAACGCTGTAGAACCTGCTCAATCAGTATCAGATGCTCTTCAAATTCCTTTGATATCAAGAGGACGTCATCTACATACACTACCACTCTATCTCGGCTGAATCCTGTCAGTATCCTCTGCATCTCTCTCTGGAATGCTGCTGGTCCATTTTTTAATCCAAAGCTCAGCCTTTTAAATCTGTACTGCCCACTAACTGTAGAAAATGCAGTAAAGTCCTTACTATCCTCTTCCAGCTGCATTTGGTAATACCCTTTTACCAAATCTAGGCAAGTGTAATACTTCACCCCATGGCATGAAAAGATCGTTTCGGTGATATTAGCCATTGGGAACCTATCTGCCTCTGTTACCTTATTTAAGCGTCTATAGTCTATGCATAGACGAAGCGTTCCATCCTTCTTTCTGACGGGTACCACTGGGGAACTCCATTCGGCCGCACATGGCTCCACTATATCCTTTAAACACAACTCCTGAACCTGATTTTCGATCTCCTCATTTGTCTTTTGATCGAATCTTCTTGCCCTTTGATAAATGGGAGTGTAATCATGTAGTCGTATCCTATATGGTGTCATGGATGTTTCAGTCACATCCGAATCGCCCTTGCTGAATACTCCTTTTTGTCTATACAGAACCTCGATGATTTTCCTTCGTTGTTCCTGTTTTAGTTCTTCCATAAATGTAATTTCTTTTTCTAATTTTTCCTTCGTCCATTCTTCCTCAATGGTTCCTTGTTTCCCTGTTTCTCGGACCATTGTATTCACTGTACATCCTCTGTTTTCATATTTTTGTAAGTTATCTTCATCCAATACTAGGTGGGCTATTCCTATTTTTTCTCCCTTTCCTAGTCTTAATTGTCCCGGTACCAGTTTCCTCAATAATATATTTCTTTCTTTTGTACTCCATTTCACCAATCCTGGTAGTACTTTAAACCGTTTGTTGTACCCTCTTCAATTGTGTTCTTCGCCTTCGACCAATAACTCTTCTGGTTTAATGTCGTAGTATCTTCCTTCTCTGGGCTTGATCTTTTGTGAATTCCATTCTGCTTTCACCGAAATCCAATCATTTGTTGTAATCGTAACCTCTTCTGTAGTACATACTGGTAGGGATGTTACGGTCCTCACGCAATTCCCAGATCTTTCTGTAAAATAAACCAGTTCCTTTGTATTATGTTCTCCATACATAGTGAATGAACCATCTCTTACATCTATTTTAATTTTGTTTTGTATCAAAAATGGCATTCCAAAAATCGTGCCTTCTTTCAATCTTTCTACCACAATGAAGTCTGCCGAACCATAATTAATGTCATCAATCGAGATTCTTAATTTTACTGTCCGATGGGACTCTACAATCAACTGCGGATCTCCTACTCCTCGTAGTCTCATCACCTTGTTTTCAACTTCGGGATTTGGAATTCTCCTGAACTGTTCTTGTCCTATAATACAATACTGAGATCCTGAATCTATTATAGCTGGCATTTCTACGTTATTTAATTTCACAATAAATTTCAATAGAGGTGTTATATTAATACCTTACCTACCTTCAATAGAAGTCCTACTTATGGCATGATATATCCCAGTTGTCGTATTCACTGTATTTGTTCCTCTCCCTCTATCTCTAGGTATCCTCTGTGGTAGGGCATCCTCAATATTCTCAGTTGTCCTACTTATGAATTCTTCTGCTTCTGGGTCCAATATTACACAACCTTGAATGTCCGAGCTGATTTCTAAACGATGATTTATTTTGGGGGTTCGCTTCGGCTTGTCCCTGGTGCTGACGGAGCTCCCTTGTTTCCTGAAGTTGCCTGTGTCTTCTTCCTCTTTATCCATTCTTCTATTCCTTCCTTTACCGGACAAGTTTCCCTCCAATGACCTGTTTCTTCGCACAAGAAACATTTTCTTTCAAAGGTTCTTCCATCATTCTGCCCTTGTCTGCCAATGTCCTGTTGATCCTGTCTTCTGAAATCTTGTTCATACTGTTTGGGGCCTTCTCTTGATCCGCATTCTGTGGTCCGATGTTCACCACTTCCACACCTCAAACAACATCCATTATATTTCCAACACTCTCTTTTAAAGTGACCTGACCTGCTACACCAGTAACACCGTTTTCCTTCACCACCATATCTCCTATTGTTCTGTCTCGTATATTCTCTTGTGTTTGCATTTTGTTGGTGTACTGGCCTACCATAACGGACTTTGTCCGCATATGTGCTCTTTCTACTAGTTTCCTCATTTAATGTGGCCCATATCGGTATGCCCTCATCTTTAGATTCTTCTTCCTGGTCATCTAATTGATCTTCCTCCTGCGCCCAATTTAGTATGTCCTTCCACCTTACTTTAGCACTTTCCTTTTCACTTCCCATCCTTATTTTAAATCTCCTTGCCATAGTTTTTGGTAAGCAATTCAAAAATTGTTTCTTTAATACCTGTTTATCTCTATCTTCCTCTTTAGTGGCTGCTTGCATAAGTGTTTGATTCCTTAATGCAAACTCGGCATTTTTTTGTTTCGTATTTCATCTTCAGAACTCCTTTTTTAGTCTACGTTCCTTCTTTTTCCTCCTATACACCAGCTTGTCCAACCTTGCTACAATGGTGGCTGCTACTTAACCTTGCTCTATAAATCTGTAATAACTGTCGGGCTCAATGCTGGGCCTTCTAAGAACCTCTCCAACTCCACCGCCCAACGATTCTTAATCTTGCCTAACTTGTTCTTTTGCGTATCTTCATAGCATCTTCTATGAACGGTTCGAGTTTCTGCCACTCATTCTTTTCGTATTTTAGGTTTCAACTTCTTTTAATATAGCCCGCTAAAATGACTTCACACTCAACAGTCTCCCGGCCAGCACGATAATATCCTACTCACCGCCTTATTGATATTACCCCTGACTCCTCTTAGTTTCTACTAAACCTTTCGAGCCAATTTATTTATCTCGCTTGATGCCAGGCTCACTCCTCAGCTTCGGATTCCTCTCTGCAGTTAGAGCTATTCGTCACGGTATATCTTCATTTTCTAGTTCTCCTTCTCCTTATTCTTATTTCTTCCTCTTTGGGACTTATTGATTGTGTGCTCAATCACCACATCAAATGGTGGATAGCTTGACCGCTTTATCCGAACTGCCTTCCTAGGTCTTCTGATCGTCGTTGTATCTTTGATGTCTTCTTCCCTGGTACTTTGTCACGGGCATAACTATCCATTCTGTAAGCCTGGTCCTCAACCCTTACTCTATTCTTTATTGTTGATAGTCTCTTTAGGGTCACCTTCTGCCTATTTTGGACAACTTTCTTTCACTGACTTCTTTCTACATTTGTAATTCC
>JABUQX010051801.1:20000-57879 GCA_015478945.1 Trachelipus rathkii
GTAGATTGTGTGGCTTATTTAAACATTCTATCAAAAGAGACATATTTGGCTCCTTTATTGTAAAACCATTTAGAAAATATAAAGACATGCATTCATGTGCTAAAGTCCATGCAAATTCCAGAACGGCATAAAGATCCTCAGTAGCAGCACAATCTAATAATATTAGAGTAATTTGTGTTCGACGATTTGTTAATCAATATTGTAAAGGTCGACGGGTTCCACGACGCTTCATCCGTTTCCTCGTCGTAATAATGGTGTGAATCATCTACTGAATGTGAATTTCTCTTTAAAATTTTGTGAGGTTTTAAACTGGTATGCAGATAAAACGCATCCATGCCCACAATGTGGGCGCTGCAGAGACGATCGGTGGGCGTGAAATGAAAATATACTTTGTTCATTTTTTTCATTTCGTGAATCGGGGAAATGTCGAAGCAGCTGTACCATAACCGAAACGGGTAGAGAAAATCGTATATATCACCCCCTTTCGTGAATATGGTAGGGACCTTGTTCCCTTTAAAATCAAAACCTGCTTGGGACTTTCTCCCTTCTAAATCAAACGTGGCAGGGACCTGGTTCCCTCAATCAAATGAATATTCGTTGAAGGGTGAATATAATACGTATTCCACTATAAAATCGTCCAATTCATTTCTGAGAAGTTCTTTTTCGAATAATAATTCTTTGACGTTAACCGATTCCTCCAAGCTACACTCGGGTTTGTCAAAGGGGGGGTGGGCGTAGATGTTCGACTCCAGTAAGTCTTCGATCGAAAAAGTTAAACTGAAGTGACCGTTAACCACCCTTTTAAGTTTTTTAGCGCTCGTTCCATTTTTGCGAGATTCGTCGGGCTCTCTTTGATTTAACAATGAGAACAAGTATTCCCGGGCGCTCTCTTGATGTTTGTTAACTCCCGTTTGCCTTATTTCCGATTTTTTGATGTCTTCAAATATCAGTTCGCAATTTTCTTTAGTAAAAATAGTCGGCAGACCTAGATTTATTTCTTCGTTGAAAAATGATCCGTCGAACAAACCTTTCGATAGGTGAACATTGTCGGTAGCGGGGCCTTCGTTATTTATCTCGTCCTTTTTATTCGGTTCGAATTCATACGCAGTCGCTGATAATATTATAGAAGAATTGATAATATTTCCGGTTATTTTTAATTTGGTGGCCCCTATTTTAATATCGGCGTCGGCGTAGGTAACGCCAGCGTCATTATCTTCATTATTCTCGCGTGCTCTAGAACTGATTCGCGAAGAAAGTAGATCGATCCGATGAAACGTCAATTTCAGCGAAGAGTCCTGCGGTTTTTCCGCATCCTTATCGTGCTTGCGCGTTAAAAGTTCGCTCATGCCCCGTTTCATAAAAGTGCAGATTTTCTTAATTTCTAGGCCAAGCGATTTTTCTTCATTTTTAAAATATTTTAAATTAAAATTTCTTTCGCTTATCAAGTCGAATATTTGATACTCTTCATTGTATATTTTTTGATCGCTCATTTCATTTTTGGCGTGATTTAGGTATTTGATTTTTGTCAATGCCCCGTAGATATAATTTTTAAAATAGGGTTTTTCGTATTCAGTTCTCTCTTCCGTCACTGCGAAAAGGGTGACTAGACAGGCGTAAATAGCGATGTTGGACGAGTGGGAGTAGCTAAAGATGACTGGATATTTTTCCTCTTCGTTCAGCGAAAACTTGTACGTTTTGGCAAAGTAGTTTCTTTTGCAATAAATATTTTCGTTTACGGGATCGATGTAAACCAGAGAGTCTTCGTGAAGGGGTATGGTCACGACTCGTTCAGTCATTAGCTTGTTGGCGTTTTCTTTAGCTTCCAATAAATATCGCAAGGCCTCTTTTTTCGTAACGTCGCACGAATTATGAATTTTTTGGTACTGTTCGTCAATTTCTTTTGTGACGTCGCAATCGTTCAAAATATCCGTTTCAAATCTCGGTTTGCTGGATTCGAACGACGTCGAGGGAATACTGGATTCCATGGTGGGCGAATGAATCAAGAAAGTGCCCTTTTGACGGTATTAATAACGATTCTTGCGCTCCCGAGAGTCGAGTTAGTCTTCGCCCTGTAAAAAAAAACAAAAAATAAAATTGTTATATGTAATATACGATTAATTTATTTTTTAATTTTGTAAAATTAAAATATAATAAAGCAACGATTTTAAGTTTTTCAAAATTTTTAAAAACACACTTAATTTTTTAATTATGACAGAAAAAATACTCGAACCGCTCGGACACAAATCGTATACGAGAATTAAAACCTACGAAAAAAGGAGGCGCGCTCCATTAAAACATAAAATCGTAAATCACCCCGACCCTTCGGTTAAAACATTTTTACTACCCGAAGACTTTTTTTCTTTCGACAATTTACTACTTCCCGAAGATTATTGCGATAAATCGCCGCCGCGACTCCAAAGGCTGCAACTGGTAACGGAACCTCATCATCATTATAAAACCGCCGACTTCTTTTTGGAAAATGAAGAAAATATTAAAAAACTAATGATTTCTTTGATGGAAAAAATGATTCCTTGGTGGCGGTCCGATAGCAAATCGCCGCCGCCGAAAATAGGCGAACAAGCGAAGGACGAAGGGTGCGAGGTCCTATCGATAAATTGTCTCGGAAACAAAAACCTTCAAGCGTTATTTATGAAAATTCAAAATAATCACTTATTGGGTGAAGAGGATTCGCGAGATTTGGGAGAAAGAGCTATAGTGTCGAATGTCATTTTTATATACGCTAACGGACCTCAGAAAAATCCGACGGGCTGCGTATTTCAGAATCTAAATATCGCCGCGCGAACAACGACGATGCAGAAATCCGCGTCGTTATCACTCCCACCTCCTCTCTATACTCACCGTGAAGACGAATATGACGACAGCGTCGAAGAAGAAAGCTCCGTCGTCGGTATCGAAAGCTCCGTCGTCGGTATCGGGTGTCCAAACGAAGGCGTCGGCGACGATGAAGGAGCCCTCGATTTCCCAGAATCTCTCGTCGATGCCGTTACTCTTCCCAGTATCAGTTCTGAAAAGGAAAAAGAAATAATTAAACACGCGGCGTTTAAGATAAAAATTAAAGGATTCACCTCCAGAATCATCAATACCTATTTAGACACAGCTTTAAAAGTACCGAAAGTGAAAGGAGGCGCGTTTCCATCTACGAAAATTAAAAAGGTCGTAGGGGATATGACGGTTACGCGTAGTTACGAAAATGCGCTGCAGAAAAGTATTTTAAAACACATGCCGGAAGACGCTTTGACGAAAACCCACCCCATTCGAATAAAAAAAACGAAAAAGGTGCTGTCAGACGAGATAACGCGTTTAAAACTCAACGAAATAACCCACACTCAATTTATGAAACAGCTCGGCGTCAAACTGAACCCTCGTCACGGGGAAATTCTCGACAACATCACCAGACTACGAAATTTAGACGACTTCCCCGAACCGAACATAAAAATTCATAGCGCGAAGTGCGACAATTTTGTAAAAAAAATCGCAACACCGGAAGAGATAAGAATGAACGACAAAATCAAGCGGTCCCCGACGTACCCACCGAGGAGCGGCGACGACCCTCAACTCCAAAAATTTGTTGAAGAAAGCAAAGCGATGCGCTTATTAGACAGAGCTTTCACGAACGCTATGAAAGGCGTTAAAACCGGGACCGTCAAATTTCTTAAAACGCGGTTCGCGAAGTACCTTATAGTAGGCGGCATAGTTTACGGGACGTTTAAATTAATCGTCATCCCGCACTTGTACGGGAGCTCGGGCTGCCACCTGAATCGCGTGAACCCGAACATTCCCGGGCGCGTAGAGTCCGAAAAAATAATGGAGTATTCCTGCGACGACAAATCATCGCACGGAGAAGTAAGAATAGGAAAACACCCTTTTCAAACCGAAATCGAGCTATGGGAGAACGAGCACCCCTCGGGGGGCGAAGTTCATTCTTACGACAACGAATTTTACGCTCCGGTTAAGGGGTACTCTCACTGCAGCGCCAACGACGTGAAAGCTTACGGTAAATGCGGAGGTTGGGGATCCTTCGGCCCAGGGTTTCCGCTTTCTACTAAATTCGACGTTTCGAAAATGGAAAAAGGAACGAGTATAACCTGCGATAAAGCCATGGGGATCTTAGAGGCCGCTGCTGACCTTTCGGTGGGTCTCGTCGGTAAAGTTGTCAGTACGGTGGGTAAAGAGGTCCTCGAGGCGGGAAAGAACGTGTTTAATAAACTCAAAGCTAAAATTTACAATAGTCCGGCGTATGCGACCGGTGCGGCGATCGCATGCGCGCTTCTAACTCATTCCGTATTTAAAAAAATTGGATTGACGCTCTTCGTGTTCTTCTCTATAATTATAATCGCTTATCTATATAGGAATATTTATTCACCCCTTTTTGATTCTTCGAATCCATCGCGAGAAAATCGGAAAGGCGGAATTGACAACGATGGGGTCGAAACAGAACAAGAAGAAGATATCACGCACTCTAGGTTGACTGACGCGAATAATAACCTTGTAAATAAATACACCATTTATATTTAATTTAAACACTCACCCGGTTCTAATATTTGTTTGTCTGCTTTATAAAATATATAGCGTGTTGAAATTTTTTTAATTTTTGTTCCACTTGGGTCACACGCGAGAACACGCTCATGCCTCTTATAGACCAGGAATAAAGTTTCGCCTCAAACCTCCGACCTTTTTATACTTTTTCTCCCTTACTCAATAGTAAATTATTCTGTATTTTAAAAATATATTTTTTATCAAAATATGTCATGATGCGTGCGGAATTTGCAGATGACAATGAGTCACCGTGCGACGGTACTTCTATTCAAGAATAAAAAATAATTTATTAAGATTTATTCTCTACTACGTGTCTCAATTTTGAAAATTTAGAATTAAATATTATATTATAATAAAAACTAAATATTATATTATAAGTTGTTTATGGGAAATACATTGTCGTAAAATTTAGGAACAAATGAGGAGCGTTTAAAAATATTTTTCTTTATTTATTTGCAAATGTTACAATTTTTGAGAAATTAATTTTTCAACGATAAAACCGAAATTAAAATTTTAGTAGAAAACGTGTCAAAGGTTCAATCGTCTATGTATTGTTCTTTTAAGGACCTTTCTTCGTTGAGTAGTCGTTCTTCTTCAGCTTTTAGTTCTTCGTTTCTTTTTCTTTCAAATTCAAAACACTATATATTAATATATTATAGTATGTTATATTATATATATATTATATATATATATATATATATAGATATATATATATATATATATATATATACTCCACTATATATATAATATATATATATATATATAGTATATATATATATAGTATATATATATTTATATATATATATATATATATATTATATATATAATATTATTGAGTATATATATATTATATATATATATTATATATATTATACATATATATAGATATAATATATATATATATATATATATATATATTATATATATTATATATATGAAGTTGTGTGGTGCGTGTGTGTGTCTGAAAATGTACCTCATAAAGCATTTTCATTTCTTCATTTTCTTTGCTGAACTGAAGCTTTCTGGCTTTTTTCATTTTTCTGCTCAACGAGTTTTTTTTAACCCCTCTTATTCGCTTCGTCAGAGCACCTGTCCCGAGCTCCCCATCGCCAGCAGACGGAAAAGAAGAGTTTTCTGAAATGTTATGTGGTTTGTGAGATTCTATAACTCGCGCCATCCCCTCGGTTTCTTGGCGCCCTTTGCTTATTTTTATATTTTGAACACTCTGGTCCCCCATTTCTTCTAAAAGAAGAATTATTCAGGACCGTTTTTCAAGAAAAGTGATTTCAAATGATTTATTCCATTGAAACAATTAATATATACATATATTGAATAAAAATAATGAAATCGATAAATTGAATTTAAATTAAAAACTATTTTTAAAAATTGTGTTATAATTTCGTTATTAATCTTTACAAATTTGTTTCATTTTTTCTTGCTCGAATAATTTAAAAACATATCTAAAAGAATCCCATGCGCTTTCGATTAAGAGAGCGGTTAAAAGACCGAGCCCCGCTGCTGATTTGTCGGCTGCCATCACCGCATTTAAGTACGCGTCTCGCGTTTTTGGAGAGCGTATATTATAAATAGGGCACGGAAATGGACAGATCAAATAAAGGCAATGACTAGCGAGTAGTCGACACATCCTCCCGTTTCCGTCTGCGAAGGGATGGAGAGCTACAAATCTGTGTAAAATCCAAGCTGCGCACTTGAAATACAGCGTAAACCTTTTAGCAAAATCGAGAGAGGCGCTTTCCTTAACGTAATTAAGAGTGTCGTTATACTGATCGGTTATTTTCAGAAATTCCATGTAAGCATCTTCCTCGGAACGAAACCGAGGATATTCGTGATCTTTTCCCGCAAACCTTCTCTCGGTCGAAAAACGCCCGAGTTTTTCCTTTTTCAACAGTTTATCCATTAAGTGGAGATGGGTGTCTTGAATGCATTCCTCGACGTCTAATAATCCTATATCGTCGCCCGAATTAATTTTTTCTAAATGTTCGATCGCCGCGTATATATTAATACTAACTCTCTCTTTATCAGAGGGGTTTTCACGAAGCTGTTTTTTTGCAGTTTTAGTTTTTAACTGGATCTCATTGACGCTAGAGTGTTTAGAATTAAACTTTCGTTTTCGTTTAAAATTTATTCCTTTCCATAAAGCTTCTATCGTAGATTCGTAGTTTATGGTTCCTTCATTTTCGCCAATGTTTGAAATGAAGATGAAGCGAATTTTCATTTTTTGTAAAGCATTTTTCCAAAAAATTCTTTCAGCGCTGTCTGAAAATTTAGAAAGAAATTCAGCTTTATGGAAAACGATTTCATCTACCATTTCACAAAGTTTTGGAAAGTGATCTTGGTCCGATCTACTTGGAGGAGTATCCGGAATTTGAATATTACAAAGCATTTCAAATAACCCCTTGGGTTTATATCTCAATTTCATCGTCCTGTTTATTAGTGTTAGAGTTATATATACGTTCCTTAGAGTTTTTATGATTTATGAACATTTCAATATTTCATTTTCAAATATGGAGCGGTTTTTATAGCTAACATTTTCAGAATAATTAAATCTTTAGAAGGAAAATAATTTTAGGAAAATGCAACAAAAAATTATTTCCTATAATAACAAAAGCTCTATTAATTTAAAGATTGCGAGGAGCGGATAGATTATAGTTGAAATTATTTATATATATATATATATATATTAATTTTAAACGTGCCATTTTTCGTCCGTATTTATATTATATATATATAATATATTATATATTATATATATATATATATATAATAGTGATTATATATATATAGTATTGATATTATATATATTTATGTATTATTTTAATATATATATATATACTATATATTAATATATTAATTTATACGTGCCATTTTTCGTAGCCGTCCATTTCTCTTACACTTTGTGGAGATGATTTAACCGCCATATTTTTTGGGTTTCTACAACATTCATTCGCAATTATGATTACATTTTTATTTTTACCTTCAAAATTTAAAGTTATTAATAAATTTTTTTTAACTTACTTTTTGTTTTGCACGGGATTGATCGAGCTCAAAGAAAAAAATTGTAAAAATGATAAATATATTTTTTATTTCTTAAAAAAAAATATATAAATTAGCCTTAAATTTTATTTTTTCCTTCAAAATTTTATAAAATGATTGACCACAAAAAGTCATCATTTGCGGATGAAATTTTGAGCGATATCCTAGGAGGAGAAAACTTTTTTGAAGTAATGACCGATAAAAACGATAAATCTCCATTTTCCAACGCGCGTAGTAACGACGAAGAATTAAAAATAAGCAAAACAACACACATATTCGAAAATAACGACTCGACGTATGACGCAAAACGCGAACATCAATCCAATTTATTAAAAAATGGCAATGACAACTCGACGAACTATGAAAAAGAAGAACACAGAGATAAAGACGACGAAAATAGGTATTTAGACGTTGATTCTTATTCGAACGATAATTTACACACCCCTTATCAAAACGAATATAATCCAGACTATGAAGTCGACGAATCGATTGGAACAACTTACCAAAATGATTCTTTGCGCGATGAAATTCAATCTGAGCACGGATCAGAAAAATCAAAAGAAGAGGAGGAAGAATATCAAGAGCAGGATGGGACAGAGAAAGGGAAAGATAAATATGAACCCGAGTCTGAAAGGAATGAAATTTCGAACACGTTACTTTCTGCGCTTAAAAAGGCTGAAAAAATAAATTCGAATTATATCGAAACTGTCAAAGGAGGATATAAAAAGAACAATGACGACGACGACGACGGCGACGACGGCGGCGATACTGAGAGCACGAATTTCGACCATAGTGCTGAGGCTTTTTATGAGAACAAAAATGATGACTTTATCGATGATAGCAAGATGCATCAAGAAGCGGAAAGAATAGAAACTTGTGGGGGGGAGGAAAATGATTGTAAAGAAAGGCCGTTCTCAAAATCCGACGATATGGTTCAAAAATATATTACCTTTACTAAAGAAGATTCAAAAAAGTTTAAGGAAAATTTTTTGATCTATATGAGATCCAAATACAAGAATCTTTACGACGGTGATGATAATGCAATTAATGAAACAATGCTATTAAACCAAAACAAATCCGAAAATGTTTCAATGCATTTTGAAGAAAATCCAGTACCGGATCCCAGCATAAAATTGAAAGAAAGATTCGACATGAACAATTCAAAAAATAATGAATACGACGGCGATGATGAGGGGGATGATGACATCGAAGAACCGAAACCAGTAGAAAAAAACGAATTGTTTCGTAGTTCTAATATATCGCCGACTCCAAATCATGTCGGGATTGGCGATAGTAATAATGCGATGGGGGCATTTCCAAAATTTAACTCTATTTCGGAAAATGAAAAAATTCTCATCTATCATTCTATCATCGAAAATGAATCGAAAAATGAACGGACGGGGGATGATTCAGTCGTTTACCTCGCGAACGAGGGTGAACAATCTTTCAATTCCCTCTCCGTCGTTAATAGTAAACCAATTTCATCACCGACGATTCAGGATACCGCGGTAACAAACGTCGAAGAAAGTTGTCATATAAATACTACCCCCGAAAACGAAGCCTGTGCTATTGCAACCGCAAAGGAGGATGAAAAAAGTTCTTTTCGTACTCCAATCGCATCTGAACGATGTTCTGATTCTTCGTCATATTGGGAGAGAGATAATGAGAGGACGGGCCCGGGGAAACTGGCTCAAATAAAAGAAGTAGAATTCGAAAGGGTTGCGGAACTAGAGGAAAAAGAAAAGTTAACCGGTAGAAGGGTTCAACACACAGACGAGAATGAGAGTTCTCCCGATTCCTCTACTTCAATCGCTTCCAACGAACGATGCCCAAATTCTTTTTCTTATCGGGAGAGAGATAATCGGGAGTATCCGGGACGAGGCGCTCAAATACAAAGAGAAGAATTTGAAAAGTGTGCGGAAGAAGAGGCCTCCACCTCTGAGCGATGCTTTTTTTCTTATTGGGAGAAAGATAATAATCAAAAAGTGGGTCCCGATGAAGGTGATCGAATAAAAGAAGTAGAGTCTCAAAAGTTCGCGAAAAACGAGGAGTTGGACGGTAAAGAGGTTCAACACATAGACGAGGTTGAGATTTCTCCCGATTTCTCCTTGGATGCGAATATCTTAGCCACATCTTCTCCACAAACCTTTGAAGGCACCACCTTTGTTCGTTACGAAAAAATTCCCACTAGCTTTTCTCCCCCCAAAAAAAACTTCCGTGATTCCGCACGCTTTTCCCCGATCAGCGCCACCAAAAAGAAAATAGGAAATCATATATCGAAGAAAGGCGATACTCTACATCATACAGATCCCCTTAGGGAGCTTAATGAAATCGCCCTCACCCCTTCCGCTACTAACAATGATAAATATACCGAGCACCCTACCGATGAAAAGGAAATTTCTTTGAAAACGCGAGATTTTGATAATGCTTCGATATCGAATCTCGTGTCAAACTCCGTTACCAGTAAATATAATAATAATTTGTTTATTGTTTCAAACGTTGAAATAGAAAGTGTAAATGACCATGACACTCCGTTGGAAGAAAATGAAAAAAAAAAATATTCAGCGTGTACAGAAAATTTCGCACCACTGGAAGAGGAAGCTCCACATTTAAACGACTACACTAGCGAATTTAAAAATGAAAATTCAATATTGGCTTCTTCGATAAAGCGTTACTCGCAATTGTTGAATAAATTGCTGATTGAGAATTACGAAAGAGGCCCAATAATAGCCGATTTGTTTAAACACGGAACGAAAGAAACAATTCGGTGCGCGAATATACTACTGAGCGAAGAAAATAACATTAAATGTATTCAGCAAAGATTTAATAAAGAGTGGGTTCATTTGTACGAGAACTGTACTTTATTTATGAATTTATCCGTATCCGAGAACGAGAAGGAAAATAAATGTTCTCCCGATGATATTGTTAGTAAAGCTCAATTTCTAAAAAAAACGTTTTCAAAAAAACAAAACCAATTGTCCTTGCTACTCGTGGGCTTAAACATAATGCGTAATCTTTCGGAATCGTTCTGCAAAGATAAACAGAAAAATCAAAACTTCGCACCAAATGACGCGAATAATTCTTATTTAAACGGGGGGAGAAAAAAATTAAAAGCGAAAAGAAATCTTCCGAATAATTTTTATTCTTCTTCGGAAAACAACGAGAGCGATAGTGAAGATTCTTATTCGGAAAATAACAGCGATGGTGGAACGGATTATGAGAAAGAATTCCTAAAATTTCAGCTCAAGACTCTTCGATGACACGCAAAAGCGTTCTTTTAAATATACATGAAAATGAGTGTAGCAAACAAACGATAACATAATAATAATAGATCAATAAATAATAATAATCGATATAATAATTTATTAATAATGAATAATAATAGATAATAATAATAATAATAATAATAATAATAATAATATAATAATAACTAATATATAGAAAGTAAAATAACATTCCACATATCTCTTATAAATATTTTATCAACCAATATTAAACAATGTTTGATTGAGACTTCATCAGAGTTGTGTAAACTGGCAAATGAAATTGGAATAGATATAGCATTTTTCGAATTCAGTGAAGAGTTTAAAAATAGTCCTGAGTATGAAAGTGCCAAGCAACGCAATGAAAAAATGAACTTTTCTACTCAGTTTCTCTTAACCCATTGCGCTCATAATTATCAAATCTATCTGGAAATGAAAAATTCATTCGTTGGAGAAAAAAATGATCTTCAGGATATCGCGATTACGTTTCTAGACGCTAGGCGAAAATCGGAACAAAATACACCCACTATCCGTTAGAGGTGACGATATTAAAAGAAAAATGGAATATTTCGCTTCGTCGAAATCTTTCGATTTGGGTGAAATTCTTCCTCGAATCGGCTTACAACTTTTAAAATCAGAATCGGAGAGTGTAGCGAATGTTTTAAAATACATTCTTGAAAAAATATATGGTATTATAAAACATATTTTACCCGATGATATAAGACAAAATTCCATTAAACCTATAGTTGATATTTCAAATATTGCTATATGAGTAAATTAAAACACGCCTACGTCTTTCAATTCTTTATTAATGCAAAATATATAAATAAATATATATATTTATATAAAAGCGATTGTTTCTGTTTCCTAAAAATAAAAATAAATTTTTTTTTGTTGAAAATCGTGGTGATATGAAATCAAAAAAGTGATACTCGTCAGACGTTTCTCAATTTCTCATAGTAAAAAAACGAGTTTTCTCAACGACAAAATTCATTTCCTGGTGAATGAAACCGAAATTACTCTCCTTCTCCATAAAAAATTTTATATATGATTTTCGATCTCCATATTTGTACGAAAAAAGTTCATTTTCAAATATTTTAAATATGGATGATTTTTCCAAGAAATACATTGGATACAAGTCCTTATAATTATCGACAATATTATTAATAATTTTGTTGAATTCTTTTCTTTTATTACATTTGTCTTCCTCATCGACAAAGGGGGATGAAAGCAGCGTTTCGCTAGTTGTTCGTAATACAAAATTTAATGACGTAATTCTTAGTGAATCAATTGCGTATTTCATAGTCATTAAATTCTCTAAATTATTTTCAAAAGATTTATGATCGCCGTTTTCATTTCTTTTCTGCTTAAGATTTCTATAATCGTATGTTATCGGATGTGAGATTGGGTAATTCAATTTTGGTTTTTCAGGTTTTTCAATACTTTTAGTAATGCATATATCTTCGCCTTTAAATCTTTTAGCGATATGTTTCTCCGTAGGTGATTCGAATCCTCCACTGATGTCGTAATCCTGAATTATTAAATCTTTAACGAGCTTCTGAAAACATGGCATTGATGTCTGAGAAAAGCAGAAATCATTGAATTTGAAACCAAGGTGCTTTTTAAGTAAGATAATCGCTAATAAGGCCATGTCCCCAATGTTGTCGACTCGATACTGATCTCCATTCCCTTTTTTTATTATAATTAGGCTATTAAAGGGCGAATTTTCTAAATATTTTTGCGGTTGTTGCTGCTGCTGCTGATGATGATGAAAATTTCCGCCTTCATCTTCATTTCGATTGTCTTTCAATTTCTCTTTCGCATATAACTCATCAAAAGATCTTTCGCATAATGCGTGCATCTTGTTAATTGAAACATCAGAACTTGCTTCGAAATAATTATTTTTGATGAAAGCTAGTAGTTCTGAAAGCTTACCATTTTTTTTTATCATTTTTTTCAATTAATCGTTCTAATTTTATCGTCAATACGTTTTCGTTTATTAAAATATGGTCGAACAGTGGTGCTGGAAAAATTGGCAAAGGACCAAATTTAAACTTGAGAGATTTGTTATTTAGGTACATAATGATGATGAATGGATTTATACGTGACTCCCAAATTCCTAATAAATGAAGTATCGTTGACGGTAATCCCATAACGTGCGGGAGACTAGTCTTGGTTTTTTTATTATTTTCAGGTAAAATACCTAGAACCAAATTAATTACGTCGTAATATTTTAGTTCTCTTATCGTTTGCCAGGAAATGCCATACACTAGCCCTAAATAAAGAAGTAAAATGTTTAAACAATCTCTCTTTAGAGAGGTTTTTAGCAAATCGGTCACTTCTGTCGATAACGCCCCTGTTTTATCGGAAATTAGCTGAAGGTCCATTTCGGTTTTCTCCATCGATCTCGATAATTTTTTTAAGGCTTCAAGAATTGAGTAACAGGAAATAAGATGAGACGACGGTGAATAATTATTGAAATACAAATCCCCCCCGGTGTTTAAGTCGAAAGGTCTTTTCTTTTTACGATTGGACTGGTTCGTTTCCCTAAATAGCCAAGAATCATAGAGGAACCGGTGAATGTTCGTCTCGCTCAAATTATTAATCAGCAGTCTTTTAAACATTTGCAATTCTTTAATATAGGTAATTGGTGCAACGTAAAATGTTCTTAAAAAAAAATACAATTTAAGAGTTAGGTAATTTGTTGGTGTTGCAGAAAATAATCTTTTCTCATTTCCGTTCAAATATTCATTAGATATATATAATACTGCGTTGAAATAAAATAGAGATAATAACTGAGAACCATATTTCACCTTACTTTTGCTACCTAAATCATCTTCAAAGTTTAACATTCTTTCGATCAAAGTTTTTAATAATTCCGACAAATCTTTTGTATTATCAATTTTCGTTTCATCACCAGCATGGTTATTAATGATTGAAAGATCGTGAATTTTATCTAAACATAACTGAACAACTTGATTATAAGTAATGGGAATGTTCGCTTTCAGCAAAAAAAAATGGTTCTCAACCCCATATTCGTCATCATTAAAAGAATCACATTTTTGAATAAAAAATTCTTCCTCGCCTTCGGAAGACACGACTCCTTTCGAAAATTTTGGTAACTTAATGATATGAGAATAACCACGATCGTAAATATCGTCTGAAAACGACCTAAAAATTTCGGTATTCCCATATAATTCATATGAACGTCGAATTGTGTTCTCGTTTAATCTTCTTTTTTTGCCTTTTTCATATTTGTTATTTTGGTTTTTAAAATGTACCCACGCCAAATGTAAAATTGAAATTTTGTGACGTTCAATAAATATTCTCATAACCCTTTCACTAAAAAATAACCATCGGGCTATATCCAAGTTGTTTATTTCATTTATACTAGAAATGGAATTTTTTTCAACCAAAGAAGAAGACAAACCTATGAGGGTTTTAAAATTTTCCGTCAAATTATTTTCTTTCATGTTCACCATATATTGAAATTCTCTCACGGTACTATGAATCGTACCGAGAGTTTCTTGTATTTCAGGGTCTGTGGAGGGTGTATTACAAGACATAATGATTAAAAAAGATTTTTGAAAAAACCCTGGAAATGTATATCAATTAAAGAAGATTTTTAAAATATATTTATTATTTACGAAATTGGTCATAATATATAAAGCCTGAAAAACCTCCAGTTCAGAGCTTGACATTATTGACGGGGAACACAAATTTTAAACACCCATTTACGCGAATAATAGTGGAAAGGTGGGACGGGTGGAGACGGGGAACGGGCGCGGATCTGGACGGCGCGCGGGTCAGTTCTCAATAAATAGTCCTTCGGGAACTGATACTCTTCCGGATCCGCGCCCCGTCCAAATCCCCGCCCCGTCCAGATCCGCGTTTCGTTCTTCTTAAAAAGCAACGTATAGACGACGACAACATAGACAACGACGAACACCTTCGCTTCGAAAATACGATCGATTTTTATCAAACGAGATCGATATCTATCTATATTATATACGAAAAATAAAGACAATACAGACTGGGAATGGGTGGAGACGGTGAAAAAACTCGGTTTTTTAGATCATTTCGATCGATTCTTTCGTCATTTTCCGAAATGCTCGACCGAATGATGATAATAGCTATTCATGATCGTTTAAAATAAAAACTATGGAGGCGCATATAAAAATAAGTTGATATAGAGTTGGGAGGCCCAGCACTACTCTGTAACCGGGTGCGCACACCCAGCTAAGAAGAATAAAGGTTTTGCGTTTTTTTCGGGGGAAAAAACGCGAAACTCTCAATAACCTCAGGAAATACTTTGAATATCGTATAACTAAAATCAGTAGTAGGGTCCTTAGGTATCCTCATTAGTTTGCAGGGGTACAGGGGGGGTTCCTGGGACAAGTTTCGAAATTTTGCGGAAAAAAAACCTAAGTGTTCCCCTTTGTGCGTAAAGGTGATGGAACAAAAAACGTTCCTTTATTATGGGTTTGGTGTGGAAAAATTTAAAATTGAATTGTTCCTTTAGACTTTTTCCACAAGAAATGTAAAAACAAACCATCGGAATTTAGGCCGTAAAACTAGCATGCTCTTACGGTAGGTCGATAGATAATTCGTATAGATTGAAATTGCATTTACGTATGACCATTTTTTTTTTTTTTTATGAATTTTTAAAATTTCAAAAGGTAAACAGGTTCCCTTTGTGCGATTTTATTATGATTTTTGGTCACAAATTTGTTCATTCTTGTTCCCTCTGTGATTAACGAAAGAATTTAGGCCGAAATTTCCCTGTGAAAGATGCCATATTGACAGGCTTATATTTCAAACCGGTGTAGACCTAAGGCAGTTAAAATTGGTAAGGTTTTATTTTTTTAGTTCCTTAACTATGATTGCAACTAATTTGTATCTCGCTGGTTATTGTAACTTCTTTAGCACTAAATTATCCATTTCCAACCTATAAATACGTGAAGTAAGGGGCTGAAAATTAACATTTTTATACTCCGTACTGCGTTTTAACATCTTTAAATTTCATTATGTTGCTTTCAGATGTTAGCGAAAAAACAAGCCTCAAAAACACCGATTTCAGGAACCTTAAAATAAGGTGGTGTTAAAAAAAAACGTTCCCTTTATTATACGTTTGTACCAAAATTTTTAATCGATTGTTCCATTTAGAAATTTTTTCCACCGAAAACAATAAATAAACACGGAATTTAGGCCGGAAACTAGCATGCCTAGGTTGAAGATGCAATGTTGCCATGTTTATATATTCAAAACTGTTAGACTTACCATAGAAAATTGGTTTTTAAAGAAGACTAATTTATAAAAAAAATAATTTAATAGTCTATAGGGAATTGATATATACAAGTATTATTTAAATAATTATTTTTTTCTTCGTTCTTAATTTTTTTAAAAGTTTTAATTAATTATCATCTTTTATAGTAAAAAGTTACGTTATTTTGTGCCCCGATCGAAGCGTAAGTGGGGACCTTTAAGATTTCTTTACGTCGATATTTATATAAAGAATTGATATTCAGGTATTCACATTCGGAAACCTCGTCGTCATATAGTGACATTTCGTAAAAGCACAAAATAAATTACTCTACGCGTTTAGAATCCATTTTTCACGCTTATAATATCGTTAAGCGTAATACTCGTTCCAATAGTGACCTTTCTTCGGAACCGTTTATAACTCAAAAGGTCTAAGTCAAAAGCGCTCTCCAAAAAGTCGACCTCGTGAAAAATTTTGAGAATTTTTTCTCAAATTTTGACTTTAGACCTTCGACTAATCAACAGTACAGAAATAAACGTTCCATAATAATAATATACGCTTAACGATATGTTCGCTCCCTGAAAATATTGCCGTTTTATCGTTCGTTCGAGTCGTTTTTATGGTAATCGAGAAATGACATTATATTATAGTGACGCCGTAGATTTTGGTTTCCATCGATAAAACTCGCTTAGGGGACGAAAAATTTATTTTGGCAACATCTCTCGGGAGAAGTTAAACGAAACTTACGTTATTTTGCGCACCGATCGAAGCGTAAGTGGAGATCTTTAAGATTTCTTTACGCCGATATTTATATAAAGAATTGATATTCAGGTATTTACATATCATATAATTGTTTTTTTTTCTAAGCGAGTTTTTTCCCGAGAGAAACCAATAAAAAAAAAGTTACGGAATCTAAGTCTGTAAAGAATTGATAATAATCAGTTATTCACATATTGGGTATTTATTTTTTTTCTTCGTTCTTAATTTTTCTTAAAGTCCTAATGTATTATCATCATATATAGGAAAAAAACGCTTAAAGCCTATAGGAAATGGGCATCGTGCGTTATTTTTAATTATTTTTTGTTAAGTTACCTCTAAAAATTTCTACGTTCGCCGTGGTTTTACTGGCAGAAAAGTTGCCCAAAATAAGTGATTGTAAAACTGGAGAATATTATGGCCAAAAACAGAGGGATGAGGGGAGACAAAAAAGACATGTTTAAAATTAATAGTATATTTTGTAACAGGGATAAATGAGGGATAAAATGGATATTTCAAATTTATATCAGGTTGAAGTGTTTTTAGTGGTGTTTTTGGCTATTTTTAACGTTGATGAAAAAGGGTCGTGAAAAAGGTGGACAGTTTTTGGCAACTTTAATATTCATAGTATATAGATAGATAATACACTCGCCCTCGAAAAAAAACTCGCTTAAGGAACGAAAAATTTATTTTTTGCAACATCTCCCGAGAACTAAAAAGTTAAGTTATTTTGTGCCCCGATCGAAGCGTAAGTGGGGACCTTTAACATTTCTTTACGTAGATGATTGTATAAAGATTAATATTCAGGTAACGATGTTCTAAGCGTAAAATTTTTCCGAAAAACTCGATCGAGTGATAATAATAGTAAACGACCATTCGAGCGACTTGGAACTTTTGGAGACGGGGAACGGGTAGGGAACGGGGAACGGGGGGAGACGGGGAACGGGTGGAGACGGGGAACGGGTGGAGAACGGGGAACGGGTGGAGACGGGGAACGACCGCGGATCTGACGGTGCATTCGGATCTAGACGTCGTGCGGGATCTGGACGGCGCGCTGGATCTAGACGTTCCGCGCGGATCTGGACGGCGCTCGGATCTGGACGGGGGTCAAGTTTCTTCGTTAAAACTCGTTTTTTCTACGCAAAGGTTCCGATGGCGATTTCTTTTTTTTTTCGTAAATCTTCGAACGAATGACTAACTATAGAATCGATGATTTTCGTGGCGGACTGGGGAACGGGCTGGAAGACGGGGAACGGCTGGAGACGGGGAACGGGCGCGGATCTGGAACGGCGCGCGGATCTGGACGGGGGTCGGTTCTCGAATGGGTGGACGGTGAATCGGGTGGAGACGCGAGGAATCGGTGGAGACGGGGAAACAGACCGGGATCTGGACGGGCGCGCGGATCTGGACGCGGGTTCAGTTCTTCGTTAAAGCTCGGTTTTTTCCTCGAGGTTTTCGATCGATTCTTTTTTTTTTTTTTCGAAATCTTCGACCGAATGATAATAATAATGTAGAATCGATGATTTCGGTGGAGACGGGGAACGGGTGGAGACGGGTAACGGGTGGAGACGGGGGGGAACGGGGGCGGATCTGGACGGCGCGCGGATCTGGATGGGGGTCGGTTCTCGTCAAATCTCGCTTCGGGAACCGCCACCCTTTCGGATCCGCGCCCCGTCCAGATCCGCGCCCCGCCCAGATCCGAACCCCGTCCAGATCCGAACCCCGTCCAGATCCGCGCCTCGTTCTTCTTAAAAAGCACCAAATCGACTACGACAGTGCCGAACAATTTTGCTTCGAAAACACGATCGATATCGACAAAAACAACTTCTATGCTATAAATTTTAAACGTCCATTTATACGGATAATAGTGGAGACGGGGAACGACCGCGGATCTGAACGGGGGTCAGTTCTCGAACATGTGGAGACGGGGAACGAGTGGAGACGGGGAACGACCGCGGATCTGGACGAGGGTCAGTTCTCGGACGAGTGGAGACGGGGAATGGGTGGAGACGGTGAAAAAACTCGGTTTTTTAGCGCATTTCGATCGATTCTTTCGTCTTTTTCCGAAATACTCGACCGAATGATGATGATAATAATAGTTATTCATGATCGTTTAAAATAAAAACTATGGAGGCGCATATAAAAATAAGTTGATATTTAGAGTTGGGAGGCCCATCACTACTCTGTAACCGGGTGCGCACCCCACTAGAAGAGAAATTTTTTTTTTTATGGGGGAAAACCGAAAACTTCAATAACTCAGGAATAATTTGAGATATCGTATAACTAAAATCAGTTGTTGGGTCGTTAGGTACTCCTCATCAGTTTGCGGGGGTACAGGGGGTTCCTATGACAAGTTTCGAAATTTGCGGAAAAACCCCTAATTGTTCCTTCCCCCTTTGCGTAACATGATGGAACAAAAAAACCGTTCCCTCTATTATGGGTTTGTGCCAAAAATTTAAATTGATTGTTCCCTTTAGAAATTTTTCCCACCAGAAATTTTAAAAAAAAACACGGAATTTAAGCCGTAAACTAGCATGCCTCCTTACGGTAGGTCATTAACTAATGCGATAGATTGAAATTGGCATTTTACGTATGACGCATTATTTTTTGTTTCTACGGAATTTTTAAAATTTCACGAGGTAAGACGTTGCCCCTTTTAGTTGCGCATTTTATTTATGCGTTTTGGCACAAATTTTGATCTTCTTGTTCCCTTTATTAACAAAGAATTTAGGCAGGAAATTGTCCGGTGAAAGATCGCCATATTGTGAAAGGTTATAATTTTTTCAAAACTGTGTGACCTAGCAAGTTAAAATTGTAGTTTATTTTAGTTCTTACTATGTTGAACTATTTGTATCTCTTTGGTTATTCCTAGTACGATAGATTGTAACTTCTTTAGCTCTAAATTTTCAATTTCCAACCTACATCCATAGGCTTACAATTTCTAAATTTTTAACATTTATAAAAAGTTACAAAATACCATTTTTAAAGGGTGACCTCTTTCCAAGTACGTGAAGTAAGGGGCTGAAAATTAACATTTTTATAGTCCGTACTACGTTTTAACTTATCTTTAAATTTCATTAGGTTGCTTTCGGCTGTTAGCGAGAAAACAAGCCTCAAAAACACCGATTTCAGGAACCCTATAATATGGTGGTGATGCAAAAAAAGCGTTCCCTTTATTATACGTTTGTACCAAAATTTTTATTCGATTATTCCATTTAAAAAAATTTTCCACCGAAAATAATAAAAAAAACAAGTAATTTAGGCCGGAAACTAACACGCCTAATTTGAAGATGGCATGTTGCCATGTTTATATATTCAAAACAGTAAGACTTATCGGTAATTACCAAACGCCACTATCGTATTTTGAAAAAAAACGAAAAGTTCACGGATAAAGGTATGATGAAAATTAGGGAAAATTCAGAACATAGAAAAAAAACAATTATATGATCGGGAAAAAAACTCGCTCATGGAACAAAAAATTTATTTTGCACCATCTCCCGAGAAGTAGAGAGTAACGTTATTTCGTGCCCCGAGCGAACCGTAGGTGGGTACCCTTAAGATTTTTTTTACGTTAATTTTTAAAGTGTACTATATTTATTTAAATTATTATATGAATATTAAAGTTGCCATTTTCCGTGCCCTTTTTCACGACCCTTTTTCATTCGCCTCAAAAACAACACTGAAAACACTTCAACCTGATAATAAATTTGAAATACCTAATAAATAATTTTTTATACTTTTTCATTTTTTCTCTCATTTATCCCCGTTATAAAAAATTTCTAAAGAAAATATGGAAGATTTCAAAGAGAGTGAGGAAAAATATATAGACCAGTATCGAATTGAGGATGGATACGCGCGTGTGTATAATGGTAAATTTTATAAAAAATTTTATATTTACCTTCAAAATGAATATGGCATCAAAAGAAATCAATTGGAATATAGAAGTGTCGGGTATTATTCATTCTTGAATGAATTTAAATACCTGTTAAAAAAAAAACGATTACCGAGAATAAGGAAGTCCTATACTAAATTTGATTATCCATTCAATATATTGTTTGAAGAATTTTTAGAATCAACACCATTAGAAAATAAAAACTCAAAAAATAAAATTGAAGACCTTAAAAAGCACTTTATTGTTACGAATGAAGATAATATACGAAAACTTCGAAATTATTATTGGGCGTGTTATGAAGAATACATAACTAAGAATTGCAAAAATGAAGGTATTGATCCCGCCACTTTAGATATCCCGTTAAACCGGACAAAGAAATACAATATGAGAAAGACCTTTCATGAAGAATTTGTTAAAAATAGGAAAGAACGTTTAACCCGGACAAAAGAAACGTCCTTAAAACTGAAGAGAAAAAAAAGCGCAATATTAAGAAATGTTAGAGCTAAACAAAACCGAAAAGTTGATGACGTATCTATCTCAGAAGGTGAAGAAACTGATATTATACCTTCGCCAAAGAATCATAAGTCTTCTTCATCAAAATTACAATCGTCGACAAAGGCACTGACTCTAATACCATCATCGAATACACCGCAAAATAAAAATTCTCTAAATAAACCATCAACATCGTCGATGTCCCCACCAAAATTTTCTTCCGTTCCTTCTGTGCACAGTAAATATAAAACTTGGAAAAAATATGATAAGCATGAGAACAGGATGAATGTGTCTTTTTTTAATTCGCCGGAGTTATTACAGTTGGCTGAAAAAATAAGAAAAGCGGAAGGTGTAGAATCTGAAGACTCTGAATCGGGTGATTCTGAATACCACGAAGAACCAAGTGAAGAAATAGCTGAGCAAAATCGAAAGGAATATGACGTATCTTCTTCGGAAGAGGAAGATACTGATGTTATAATGCCACCAAAGAAGCATGAGTGTTCTTCGTCAAAAGCGCCGTCATCGACAAAGCCACTAGCTCTAATAACATTATCGAATACGCCGCAAGATGATAATTTTCTAAATCAACCATCAACTTCGTTGAAGCCACCATCGACATTTCCCTCCGTTCCATTTGTGAGCAGAAAATATCAAGCTTGGAAAAAATACGATAAGCCTGAGATCAAGTACGATTTGTCTTTTTCTTATTCGCCGGAGTTGTTACGGTTACTTGAAAATTTAAGAAAATCGGAAGGTGCAGAATCTGAAAACTCTGATTCGGGTGATTCTGAATACCATGAAGAACCGAGTGAAGAAATAGGTTGCTCTTACCTCTTTGATTCCACGGCATGTGAAGAGATTGATGAACGTAAACAGGAAGAAAAAACTAATATTGAAATATGCGGTCAGAAAAAACACGATTCTATGTTACTGGATAGAATATGGAAAGACAAAGAACATCGTAAGTTAAGACAGCGCCAATATCGAGAGCGGCAAAACATCGATACTAAAGAACAAAAACGAAAGATAAAAGAAATCAAAAGCGACCCTCATAAATTTCGCGAGTTAAAAAGTAGCAAAACTGCACTTACCCCCGAGAAAATTATTTGTGAAGCCAGTATACGGGATGCCGATGAAATTGTACCGGACAATTTAGGAACGTACGGAGACATTATTTGCCCCGTATGTAAAGCCAAAAAATACAAAGGAGAAGCTGAGAGCCTTTGCTGTTCTAACGGTCAGGTACGTCTTAGCCCCATGAGTGAAATCGAAGACGATGCGTTTCTAGAACTATATAAGAATAAAACCGAGCTTTCAAAGTATTTCTTAAACAACATATATAGTTTTAACGAAGTGTTTACATTTTCGTCTTTCGTAACATCTCAACAATCGGAGGGTAAATATTCCCAGTTTACTTTTCGAATTAGAGGGCAGGTGTACCACCACCTAGGAAAATTAAAACCTCAGTTTATGTTGTCTGATAAGACATTGGAAGACTATAAAAAAAAAAACGGAAAAAGTCCCTACGTTGCAAATTTCGAAAGTAATAGTAAATATGATGTAAATAAACCTCTTCATAAATATTTGGATTGTTACTTTTACTTTGATGAAGCGCAGCAAATAGATATACGAACTAAGGAATTAATGGGACGTTTGCGAAAAGCTAAGGAAGAACTTAAAAATTCAGATGAAAAAGATTTTCGGACATTTGATTATCTGCAGAACCAAATAGGTGTCCGGGAACAAAACCGTGAAATTGTCGAATTAATCCAAAATTATTTGGTTCGGAAGAACAACATATTGCGTCCCTTATTGAATGAATTTAAATCTGCTGCTGAATTAGTTAATTCTCAAGTAAAGCTAAGAGGGACCATTCCTGAGGTGAAGATAACTCTGAGATACGGCGATCCGGATAAACACAAACTACAACAGCATAAAGGAACATATAGTTTACCCGTTCAGACGAATTCTCAAGTCGGGGGGATCGTCGACCTGTCTTCAGATCCCACAGAGCGAAAAACTAGGGCTATCGTCATATCCTCCCCTAAACCAGAAAGTCAATATGCCACCGTTATGATTAGTTCTAATAGCGAATTTTACGATTCGTTTCAATATCCACTCCTAATACCTAACGGCGATATCGGTTTTGGTTATGACAGATATAAGAAACATAAGATAGTAAAAATTAAAAATATTTCTCCTGAGGATGAAGTTGTAGAAGCTGAAGAGGAGTCATTTGACAAAAAACGAAAGTGTATTACGCTATGTATGTTTTATCCTTACACCTTTTGTGAGAGAGAGGGCGAATTCAACTATATCGTCCAAGGCCAAAAATTATTTCAAATGTACGTTATCGATTGTCAATTTAAAAATGAGAATAATTTATTAAATTACATTTTTCACAATCAGAAGAAGATTCGAAAAGAAAGGTTCGACATTCTAAGAGATACGGAAACCTCTTCAGATTATGGCCAGAAAGTGATTCTACCTCCTTCGTTTATCGGTGGTCCTCGATATATGAAACAGAAGCAGCAGGATGCAATCGCTTTCATAGGTAAATACGGTAGTCCCGATTTGTTTATTACTTTTACAATGGGAACCGACTGGGAAGAATTCAAACCCTTTAAGAAACAATACGGTAAAACGTGGCACCCGATGAATAGACCTGATTTGGTTTCTAGATTTTTTAAGATGAAGTTGAACAATTTAATAAAGGATTTAACTGTGGAAAGCATATTTGGCAATGTAAAAGCTTACATTTACACCGTCGAATGGCAAAAACGAGGGTTGCCTCATGCTCACATCCTCCTATGGTTAGCAAGAACCCTTAAAGGGGATGAAATTGATGAATTCATATGTGCTGAAATTCCCGATGTGGTGACTGAGAAACCACTTTTCGATTTAGTTACCGCTAAAATGATACATAACCCATGCGTGGGCTACAACGATCGTAGCCCCTGTTTGGATAAATTTAAAAAGTGCTCCAAGAACTTCCCCAAAAAGTTTCAATTGGAAACCGATAGTAAAGTAAACGGCTACCCGAATTACATGAGACGGAATATTGACGATGGTGGTAGGTTTTTCAAGAAAATGATTAATATGAACGCAGGGCAAAACGCTAAGAAAAAAAACAAAAAAAAGCAGATAACCATCGATAATTCGTGGGTCGTTCCCTATAATCCGTATCTACTTCTGAAATATCGATCTCATATTAACGTTGAGTGTTGTAATTCCATCCGTTGCATTTCGTACGTAACGAAATATATTAATAAAGGTTCCGATCGAATCCTCTACTCGCTCGAACAAAAAAATAAGGACAATGAAATTAAGAGATATCAGGATTCGAGATATATCAACGCTAATGAAGCTACGTGGAAGCTATATAATTTCCGTCTTCATATGCACAAACCGAGCGTCATGACGTTAGACATTCATTTAGAGAAAGAACACGATATTTACTATTCGGAATATGACGATAAAGAAACTGTTGATGAGAAATCCGTCAAAAAGCGTACGACTCTTATGGGTTTTTTTGAACTCTGCGCACGTGACGAAAAAGCGAAAGAGTTATTGTATACGGACGTCCCAGTTCATTATACCTGGCAGAAAGGAAAAGGTGCGTGGCAACCAAGAAAAAATACCAGTTTTTCACTTGGAAGAATGTACAATATTTCTCAAAAAAATCCCGAATTGTTTTACCTACGCATGTTATTGAATCACGTAAAAGGTCCTACCTGTTTTCAAGATTTACGAGTCGACCCCGAGGATGCTACGAAATTTTATGATACGTATAGAGAATCCGTATGCGCTCGAGGTTTGATTCAAGATAAACGATTTTGGGAGAAAACTCTAATGGAAATAGTGAGCGTACTGACCAATCGTCGAGAGCTACGTGAAACGTACGCTACCATGTTAGTTTATTGCCAGTGCTCCGACCAGCGAGAAATATGGGAAGATTTTAAAGAATATTTCGCGAGCGATTTCAAATATAAAGCTAAGCAAGAGAACTACACAGACGAAATATTTCTAGACGCCCTGGATGAAATTCAAGAATTCGTATATAATTGTGGTGGTGCTCTTATATCTAAATACGGTTTACCTTTATCGAGGAACGGTGAAAGGTCGTATAACGTAATAAGAAGGGAGAAAAATTTTAATACTGCTAAATTGAAGGAAGAAGTAGAAACTTTAGTCGTCCAATTAAACGAGAAACAAAGAATAATTTACGAAGCGGTGATTAACGGTCCTTCGGATCAACAATATAACGGATATTTCATCGACGCTCCCGGCGGTACCGGAAAATCTTTTCTCCTGAATTTAATTTTGAAAACCTATAGGTCTCAAGGAAAAATAGCTTTAGCTGTAGCCTCCTCCGGAATCGCCGCGACCATACTTCAGGGTGGAAGAACTGCTCATAATATGTTTAAGATTCCTTTAATGGAGAATCATGAATCCAAAGTGTGTGGTATAAAGAGAAGTTCTGAAATGGCTCGCCTGCTAAAATACACTAAAATCATCGTTTGGGATGAAGTTGTTATGGCCAACAAAAATGTACTAAATGCTGTCAATTTAACATTACAGGATATTATGGATAACGAATACTTCATGGGTGGTTTGAAATTCGTTTGCGCTGGAGATTTTCGTCAAATCTTGCCTGTTGTTAGATTTGGAGGAAAACCACAGGAAATAGCGGCCTGCATAAAGAATACTGGATATTGGAGATATCTGCAAAAATATAAACTAACAGAAAACGTTAGATTACGAACGAAACCCGGGGATTCAGAGAAAGACAACAAAATGAATAAATTATTCGCCGAAACTTTATTAAAAATGGGAAAATCTGAATCCCCAATTTTTGAAATTTCTGAGAATTTTGGAACTATACATGAAACGAGGGAATCGTTAGTTGAAGCTATATACGGTGATATGAAAGACAACTCCACAAATTTTCGATATTTCGCAAGGAGGTGCATTATTGCTCCACTCAACGACGCAGTGAATGAATTAAATGTAGAAATTTCTGAAAGAGTTAGAGGGGTCTCAAAAACGTATTTAAGTCATGATTCATTAGGTGAAGCCGAAACCATTGCTGATTATCCAGTTTCGTTTTTGAATCATTTATCTCCTCATTCCCTACCACTACACGAGTTGAAATTAAAGGTTGGGTGTGTAGCTATGGTGATGAGAAATCTATCCCCCCCAAAATTATGCAACGGAACTCGACTATTAATCGAAAATCTTAAAAATGATTGTGTCGTCGGGAAGATTTTATATGGAGTATACGAAGGTGAGCAGGTAGTCATTCCCAGAATTCGTTTGCAGACGCAAGATACTCCGGTAAAATTTTTTAGGACTCAGTTTCATAAAATTTGTAAGTTCCTATAATCAGTTACTCGAGAACACGCGACATACAATTGACCATGAGCGAAACAACTTATATCGTCTAAAAGCAAACCGCAGTAGTCAAATGTCTGACCCTGACTCTTATTTATCGTCATAGCGAAACATAATTTTAGAGGAAACTGAGTCCTAAAAAATTTTACCGGAGTATCTTGCGTCTGCAAACGAATTCTGGGAATGACTACCTGCTCACCTTCGTATACTCCATATAAAATCTTCCCGACGACACAATCATTTTTAAGATTTTCGATTAATAGTCGAGTTCCGTTGCATAATTTTGGGGGGGATAGATTTCTCATCACCATAGCTACACACCCAACCTTTAATTTCAACTCGTGTAGTGGTAGGGAATGAGGAGATAAATGATTCAAAAACGAAACTGGATAATCAGCAATGGTTTCGGCTTCACCTAATGAATCATGACTTAAATACGTTTTTGAGACCCCTCTAACTCTTTCAGAAATTTCTACATTTAATTCATTCACTGCGTCGTTGAGTGGAGCAATAATGCACCTCCTTGCGAAATATCGAAAATTTGTGGAGTTGTCTTTCATATCACCGTATATAGCTTCAACTAACGATTCCCTCGTTTCATGTATAGTTCCAAAATTCTCAGAAATTTCAAAAATTGGGGATTCAGATTTTCCCATTTTTAATAAAGTTTCGGCGAATAATTTATTCATTTTGTTGTCTTTCTCTGAATCCCCGGGTTTCGTTCGTAATCTAACGTTTTCTGTTAGTTTATATTTTTGCAGATATCTCCAATATCCAGTATTCTTTATGCAGGCCGCTATTTCCTGTGGTTTTCCTCCAAATCTAACAACAGGCAAGATTTGACGAAAATCTCCAGCGCAAACGAATTTCAAACCACCCATGAAGTATTCGTTATCCATAATATCCTGTAATGTTAAATTGACAGCATTTAGTACATTTTTGTTGGCCATAACAACTTCATCCCAAACGATGATTTTAGTGTATTTTAGCAGGCGAGCCATTTCAGAACTTCTCTTTATACCACACACTTTGGATTCATGATTCTCCATTAAAGGAATCTTAAACATATTATGAGCAGTTCTTCCACCCTGAAGTATGGTCGCGGCGATTCCGGAGGAGGCTACAGCTAAAGCTATTTTTCCTTGAGACCTATAGGTTTTCAAAATTAAATTCAGGAGAAAAGATTTTCCGGTACCGCCGGGAGCGTCGATGAAATATCCGTTATATTGTTGATCCGAAGGACCGTTAATCACCGCTTCGTAAATTATTCTTTGTTTCTCGTTTAATTGGACGACTAAAGTTTCTACTTCTTCCTTCAATTTAGCAGTATTAAAATTTTTCTCCCTTCTTATTACGTTATACGACCTTTCACCGTTCCTCGATAAAGGTAAACCGTATTTAGATATAAGAGCACCACCACAATTATATACGAATTCTTGAATTTCATCCAGGGCGTCTAGAAATATTTCGTCTGTGTAGTTCTCTTGCTTAGCTTTATATTTGAAATCGCTCGCGAAATATTCTTTAAAATCTTCCCATATTTCTCGCTGGTCGGAGCACTGGCAATAAACTAACATGGTAGCGTACGTTTCACGTAGCTCTCGACGATTGGTCAGTACGCTCACTATTTCCATTAGAGTTTTCTCCCAAAATCGTTTATCTTGAATCAAACCTCGAGCGCATACGGATTCTCTATACGTATCATAAAATTTCGTAGCATCCTCGGGGTCGACTCGTAAATCTTGAAAACAGGTAGGACCTTTTACGTGATTCAATAACATGCGTAGGTAAAACAATTCGGGATTTTTTTGAGAAATATTGTACATTCTTCCAAGTGAAAAACTGGTATTTTTTCTTGGTTGCCACGCACCTTTTCCTTTCTGCCAGGTATAATGAACTGGGACGTCCGTATACAATAACTCTTTCGCTTTTTCGTCACGTGCGCAGAGTTCAAAAAAACCCATAAGAGTCGTACGCTTTTTGACGGATTTCTCATCAACAGTTTCTTTATCGTCATATTCCGAATAGTAAATATCGTGTTCTTTCTCTAAATGAATGTCTAACGTCATGACGCTCGGTTTGTGCATATGAAGACGGAAATTATATAGCTTCCACGTAGCTTCATTAGCGTTGATATATCTCGAATCCTGATATCTCTTAATTTCATTGTCCTTATTTTTTTGTTCGAGCGAGTAGAGGATTCGATCGGAACCTTTATTAATATATTTCGTTACGTACGAAATGCAACGGATGGAATTACAACACTCAACGTTAATATGAGATCGATATTTCAGAAGTAGATACGGATTATAGGGAACGACCCACGAATTATCGATGGTTATCTGCTTTTTTTTGTTTTTTTTCTTAGCGTTTTGCCCTGCGTTCATATTAATCATTTTCTTGAAAAACCTACCACCATCGTCAATATTCCGTCTCATGTAATTCGGGTAGCCGTTTACTTTACTATCGGTTTCCAATTGAAACTTTTTGGGGAAGTTCTTGGAGCACTTTTTAAATTTATCCAAACAGGGGCTACGATCGTTGTAGCCCACGCATGGGTTATGTATCATTTTAGCGGTAACTAAATCAAAAAGTTCTTTCTCGGTCGTCTCATCGGGGATTTCAGCACATATGAAATAATCGATTTCATCCCCCTTAAGAGTTCTTGCCAACCATAGAAGGACGTGAGCGTGAGGCAATCCTCGTTTTTGCCATTCGACGGTGTAAATGTAAGCTTTTACATTGCCAAATATGCTTTCCACAGTTAAATCCTTTATTAAATTGTTCAACTTCATCTTAAAAAATCTAGAAACCAAATCAGGTCTATTCATCGGGTGCCACGTTTTACCGTATTGTTTCTTAAAGGGTTTGAATTCTTCCCAGTCGGTTCCCATTGTAAAAGTAATAAACAAATCGGGACTACCGTATTTACCTATGAAAGCGATTGCATCCTGCTGCTTCTGTTTCATATATCGAGGACCACCGATAAACGAAGGAGGTAGAATCACTTTCTGGCCATAATCTGAAGAGGTTTCCGTATCTCTTAGGATGTCGAACCTTTCTTTTCGAATCTTCTTCTGATTATGAAAAATGTAATTTAATAAATTATTCTCATTTTTAAATTGACAATCGATAACGTACATTTGAAATAATTTTTGGCCTTGGACGATATAGTTGAATTCGCCCTCTCTCTCACAAAAGGTGTAAGGATAAAACATACATAGCGTAATACACTTTCGTTTTTTGTCAAATGACTCCTCTTCAGCTTCTACAACTTCATCCTCAGGAGAAATATTTTTAATTTTTACTATCTTATGTTTCTTATATCTGTCATAACCAAAACCGATATCGCCGTTAGGTATTAGGAGTGGATATTGAAACGAATCGTAAAATTCGCTATTAGAACTAATCATAACGGTGGCATATTGACTTTCTGGTTTAGGGGAGGATATGACGATAGCCCTAGTTTTTCGCTCTGTGGGATCTGAAGACAGGTCGACGATCCCCCCGACTTGAGAATTCGTCTGAACGGGTAAACTATATGTTCCTTTATGCTGTTGTAGTTTGTGTTTATCCGGATCGCCGTATCTCAGAGTTATCTTCACCTCAGGAATGGTCCCTCTTAGCTTTACTTGAGAATTAACTAATTCAGCAGCAGATTTAAATTCATTCAATAAGGGACGCAATATGTTGTTCTTCCGAACCAAATAATTTTGGATTAATTCGACAATTTCACGGTTTTGTTCCCGGACACCTATTTGGTTCTGCAGATAATCAAATGTCCGAAAATCTTTTTCATCTGAATTTTTAAGTTCTTCCTTAGCTTTTCGCAAACGTCCCATTAATTCCTTAGTTCGTATATCTATTTGCTGCGCTTCATCAAAGTAAAAGTAACAATCCAAATATTTATGAAGAGGTTTATTTACATCATATTTACTATTACTTTCGAAATTTGCAACGTAGGGACTTTTTCCGTTTTTTTTTTTATAGTCTTCCAATGTCTTATCAGACAACATAAACTGAGGTTTTAATTTTCCTAGGTGGTGGTACACCTGCCCTCTAATTCGAAAAGTAAACTGGGAATATTTACCCTCCGATTGTTGAGATGTTACGAAAGACGAAAATGTAAACACTTCGTTAAAACTATATATGTTGTTTAAGAAATACTTTGAAAGCTCGGTTTTATTCTTATATAGTTCTAGAAACGCATCGTCTTCGATTTCACTCATGGGGCTAAGACGTACCTGACCGTTAGAACAGCAAAGGCTCTCAGCTTCTCCTTTGTATTTTTTGGCTTTACATACGGGGCAAATAATGTCTCCGTACGTTCCTAAATTGTCCGGTACAATTTCATCGGCATCCCGTATACTGGCTTCACAAATAATTTTCTCGGGGGTAAGTGCAGTTTTGCTACTTTTTAACTCGCGAAATTTATGAGGGTCGCTTTTGATTTCTTTTATCTTTCGTTTTTGTTCTTTAGTATCGATGTTTTGCCGCTCTCGATATTGGCGCTGTCTTAACTTACGATGTTCTTTGTCTTTCCATATTCTATCCAGTAACATAGAATCGTGTTTTTTCTGACCGCATATTTCAATATTAGTTTTTTCTTCCTGTTTACGTTCATCAATCTCTTCACATGCCGTGGAATCAAAGAGGTAAGAGCAACCTATTTCTTCACTCGGTTCTTCATGGTATTCAGAATCACCCGAATCAGAGTTTTCAGATTCTGCACCTTCCGATTTTCTTAAATTTTCAAGTAACCGTAACAACTCCGGCGAATAAGAAAAAGACAAATCGTACTTGATCTCAGGCTTATCGTATTTTTTCCAAGCTTGATATTTTCTGCTCACAAATGGAACGGAGGGAAATGTCGATGGTGGCTTCAACGAAGTTGATGGTTGATTTAGAAAATTATCATCTTGCGGCGTATTCGATAATGTTATTAGAGCTAGTGGCTTTGTCGATGACGGCGCTTTTGACGAAGAACACTCATGCTTCTTTGGTGGCATTATAACATCAGTATCTTCCTCTTCCGAAGAAGATACGTCATATTCCTTTCGATTTTGCTTAGCTATTTCTTCATTTAGTTCTTCGTGGTATTCTGAATCACCCGATTCAGAGTCTTCAGATTCTACACCTTCCGCTTTTCTTATTTTTTCAGCCAACTGTAATAACTCCGGCGAATTAAAAAAAGACACATTCATCCTGTTCTCATGCTTATCATATTTTTTCCAAGTTTTATATTTACTGTGCACAGAAGGAACGGAAGAAAATTTTGGTGGGGACATCGACGATGTTGATGGTTTATTTAGAGAATTTTTATTTTGCGGTGTATTCGATGATGGTATTAGAGTCAGTGCCTTTGTCGACGATTGTAATTTTGATGAAGAAGACTTATGATTCTTTGGCGAAGGTATAATATCAGTTTCTTCACCTTCTGAGATAGATACGTCATCAACTTTTCGGTTTTGTTTAGCTCTAACATTTCTTAATATTGCGCTTTTTTTTCTCTTCAGTTTTAAGGACGTTTCTTTTGTCCGGGTTAAACGTTCTTTCCTATTTTTAACAAATTCTTCATGAAAGGTCTTTCTCATATTGTATTTCTTTGTCCGGTTTAACGGGATATCTAAAGTGGCGGGATCAATACCTTCATTTTTGCAATTCTTAGTTATGTATTCTTCATAACACGCCCAATAATAATTTCGAAGTTTTCGTATATTATCTTCATTCGTAACAATAAAGTGCTTTTTAAGGTCTTCAATTTTATTTTTTGAGTTTTTATTTTCTAATGGTGTTGATTCTAAAAATTCTTCAAACAATATATTGAAGGGATAATCAAATTTAGTATAGGACTTCCTTATTTTCGGTAATCGTTTTTTTTTTAACAGGTATTTAAATTCATTCAAGAATGAATAATACCCGACACTTCTATATTCCAATTGATTTCTTTTGATGCCATATTCATTTTGAAGGTAAATATAAAATTTTTTATAAAATTTACCATTATACACACGCGCGTATCCATCCTCAATTCGATACTGGTCTATATATTTTTCCTCACTCTCTTTGAAATCTTCCATATTTTCTTTAGAAATTTTTTATAACGGGGATAAATGAGAGAAAAAATGAAAAAGTATAAAAAATTATTTATTAGGTATTTCAAATTTATTATCAGGTTGAAGTGTTTTCAGTGTTGTTTTTGAGGCGAATGAAAAAGGGTCGTGAAAAAGGGCACGGAAAATGGCAACTTTAATATTCATAGTATATAGATAAATATAGTACAGATCATGATAAATAATTAAGAATTTAAGAAAAACTAAGAACGAACGCCTCGCGGCACGAAAATAACGGGTTACTCTCTACTTCTGTCGGGAGATGGTGCAAAATAAAATTTTTTGTTCCATGAGCGAGTTTTTTTCCCGATCATATAATTGTTTTTTTTTCTATGTTCTTAATTTTTCCTAATTTTTCATCATACCTTTATCCGTGAACTTTTCGTTTTTTTCCTCAAAATACGATAGTGGGCGTTTGGTAATTACCGATAAGTCTTACTGTTTTGAATATATAAACATGGCAACATGCCATCTTCAAATTAGGCGTGTTAGTTTCCGGCCTAAATTACTTGTTTTTTTTATTATTTTCGGTGGAAAATTTTTTTAAATGGAATAATCGAATAAAAATTTTGGTACAAACGTATAATAAAGGGAACGCTTTTTTTGCATCACCACCATATTATAGGGTTCCTGAAATCGGTGTTTTTGAGGCTTGTTTTCTCGCTAACAGCCGAAAGCAACCTAATGAAATTTAAAGATAAGTTAAAACGTAGTACGGACTATAAAAATGTTAATTTTCAGCCCCTTACTTCACGTACTTGGAAAGAGGTCACCCTTTAAAAATGGTATTTTGTAACTTTTTATAAATGTTAAAAATTTAGAAATTGTAAGCCTATGGATGTAGGTTGGAAATTGAAAATTTAGAGCTAAAGAAGTTACAATCTATCGTACTAGGAATAACCAAAGAGATACAAATAGTTCAACATAGTAAGAACTAAAATAAACTACAATTTTAACTTGCTAGGTCACACAGGTTTGAAAAATATAAGCCTGTCAATATGGCATCTTTCACCGGGAAATTTCCTGCCTAAATTCTTTGTTAATAAAGGGAACAAGAAGATCAAATTTGTGCCAAAACGCATAATAAAATCGCACTAAAGGGAACGTTACCTCGTGAATTTTAAAAATTCGTAGAAAAAAAATAATGGTCATACGTAAATGCAATTTCAATCTATCGATTAGTTATGACCTACCGTAAGGAGGCATGCTAGTTTACGGCCTAAATTCCGTGTTTTTTTTTAAAATTTCTGGTGGGAAAAATTTCTAAAGGGAACAATCAATTTAAATTTTTGGCACAAACCCATAATAGAGGGAACGGTTTTTTTGTGAGATCACCTTATGCAAAGGGGGAACATTAGGGGTTTTTCCGCAAATTTCGAAACTTGTCATAGGAACCCCCTGTACCCCCGCAAACTGATGAGGAGTACCTAACGACCCAACAACTGATTTTAGTTATACGATATCTCAAATTATTCCTGAGTTATTGAAGTTTTCGGTTTCCCCCCAAAAAAAACTAAAATTTCTCTTCTAGTGGGGTGCGCACCCGGTCACAGAGTAGTGCTGGGCCTCCCAACTCTAAATATCAACTTATTTTTATATGCGCTTTCAAAAAATTTCTAAAACGATCATGAATAACTATTATTATCATCATCATTCGGTCGAGTATTTCGGAAAAAGACGAAAGAATCGATCGAAATGCGCTAAAAAACCGAGTTTTTTCACCGTCTCCACCCATTCCCCGTCTCCACTCGTCCGAGAACTGACCCTCGTCCAGATCCGCGGTCGTTCCCCGTCTCCACTCGTTCCCCGTCTCCACATGTTCGAGAACTGACCCCCGTTCAGATCCGCGGTCGTTCCCCGTCTCCACTATTATCCGTATAAATGGACGTTTAAAATTTATAGCATAGAAGTTGTTTTTGTCGATATCGATCGTGTTTTCGAAGCAAAATTGTTCGGCACTGTCGTAGTCGATTTGGTGCTTTTTAAGAAGAACGAGGCGCGGATCTGGACGGGGTTCGGATCTGGACGGGGTGCGGATCTGGACGGGGCGCGGATCTGGACGGGGCGCGGATCCGAAAGGGTGGCGGTTCCCGAAGCGAGATTTGACGAGAACCGACCCCCATCCAGATCCGCGCGCCGTCCAGATCCGCCCCCGTTCCCCGTCTCCACTCGTTCCCCGTCTCCACCCGTTCCCCGTCTCCACGAATCATCGATTCTATTATTATCATTCGGTCGAAGATTTCGAAAAAAAAAAAGAATCGATCGAACCTCGAGGAAAAACCGAGTTTTAACGAGAACTGACCCCCGTCCAGATCCGCGCGCCGTCCAGATCCGCGGTCGTTCCCCGTCTCCACCCGTTCCCCGTCTCCACCCGTTCACCGTCTCCACCCATTCGAGAACCGACCCCCGTCCAGATCCGCGCGCCGTCCAGATCCGCGCCCGTTCCCCGTCTCCACTCGTTCCCCGTCTCCACCCGTTCCCCGTCTCCACGAATCATCGATTCTATTATTATCATTCGGTCGAAGATTTCGAAAAAAAAGAATCGATCGAACCTCGAGGAAAAACCGAGTTTTAACGAGAACTGACCCCCGTCCAGATCCGAGCGCCGTCCAGATCCGCGCGACGTCTAGATCCGCGCGCCGTCCAGATCCGCACGACGTCTAGATCCGTGCACCGTCCAGATCCGCGCGCGTTCCCCGTCTCCACCCGTTCCCCGTCTCCACCCGTTCCCCGTCTCCACCCGTTCCCCGTCTCCACCAGTTTCCCGTCTATACCCGTCCCCCGTCTCCAAAAGTTCCAAGTCGCTCGAATGGTCGTTTACTATTATTATCACTCGATCGAGTTTTTCGGAAAAATTTTACGCTTAGAACATCGTTACCTGAATATTAATCTTTATACAATCATCTACGTAAAGAAATGTTAAAGGTCCCCACTTACGCTTCGATCGGGGCACAAAATAACTTAACTTTTTAGTTCTCGGGAGATGTTGCAAAATAAATTTTTCGTTCCTTAAGCGAGTTTTTTTTCGAGGGCGAGTGTATTATCTATCTATATACTATGAATATTAAAGTTGCCAAAAACTGTCCACCTTTTTCACGACCCTTTTTCATCAACGTTAAAAATAGCCAAAAACACCACTAAAAACACTTCAACCTGATATAAATTTGAAATATCCATTTTATCCCTCATTTATCCCTGTTACAAAATATACTATTAATTTTAAACATGTCTTTTTTGTCTCCCCTCATCCCTCTGTTTTTGGCCATAATATTCTCCAGTTTTACAATCACTTATTTTGGGCAACTTTTCTGCCAGTAAAACCACGGCGAACGTAGAAATTTTTAGAGGTAACTTAACAAAAAATAATTAAAAATAACGCACGATGCCCATTTCCTATAGGCTTTAAGCGTTTTTTTCCTATATATGATGATAATACATTAGGACTTTAAGAAAAATTAAGAACGAAGAAAAAAAATAAATACCCAATATGTGAATAACTGATTATTATCAATTCTTTACAGACTTAGATTCCGTAACTTTTTTTTTATTGGTTTCTCTCGGGAAAAAACTCGCTTAGAAAAAAAAACAATTATATGATATGTAAATACCTGAATATCAATTCTTTATATAAATATCGGCGTAAAGAAATCTTAAAGATCTCCACTTACGCTTCGATCGGTGCGCAAAATAACGTAAGTTTTTACTTCTCGAGAGATGTTGCAAAATAAATTTTTCGTTCCCTAAGCGAGATTTTTTTCGAGGGCAAGTTTACTATATCTACGGCGTCACTATAATATAATGACGTTTCTCGATTACCATAAAAACGACCTCAAACGATCAAACGGCAATATTTTCAGGGACGAACTATCGTTAAGCGTATTATTTATTATTATTGTGACGTTTATTCTGTACTGTTGATAAGTCGAAGGTCTAAGTCAAAATTTGAGAAAAAATTCTCAAAGTTTTCCCGAGGTCGACTTTTTGGAGAGCGATTTTGAATTATACCTTTCGAGTTATAAACGGTTCCGAAGAAAGGTCACTATTGGAACGAGTATTACGCTTAACGATATTATAAGCGTGAAAAATGGATTCTAAACGCGTAGAGTAATTTATTTTGGGCTTTTACGAAATGTCACTATATGACGACGACGTTTCCGAATGTGAATACCTGAATATCAATTCTTTATATAAATATCGACGTAAAGAAATCTTAAAGGTCCCCACTTACGCTTCGATCGGGGCACAAAATAACGTAACTTTTTACTATAAAAGATGATAATTAATTAAAACTTTTAAAAAAATTAAGAACGAAGAAAAAAATAATTATTTAAATAATACTTGTATATATCAATTCCCTATAGACTATTAAATTATTTTTTTTATAAATTAGTCTTCTTTAAAAACCAATTTTCTATGGTAAGTCTAACAGTTTTGAATATATAAACATGGCAACATTGCATCTTCAACCTAGGCATGCTAGTTTCCGGCCTAAATTCCGTGTTTATTTATTGTTTTCGGTGGAAAAAATTTCTAAATGGAACAATCGATTAAAAATTTTGGTACAAACGTATAATAAAGGGAACGTTTTTTTTTAACACCACCTTATTTTAAGGTTCCTGAAATCGGTGTTTTTGAGGCTTGTTTTTTCGCTAACATCTGAAAGCAACATAATGAAATTTAAAGAGATGTTAAAACGCGTAAAAGCGGATATAAAATGTTAATTTCAGCCCCTTACTTCACGTATTTATAGGTGGAAATGGATAATTTAGTGTGCTAAAGGAAAGTTACATACGGAGATACAAATAGTGCCAACAATAGTTAAGGATAAATAAACTAACAATTTTAATTGCTAGGTCAATACAGGTTTTGAAATAATAGGCCTGTCATATTGGCAAACATTAAACTCATTTACATTTTCCGGTTTGAGTTCATTTGTCAAGACTACCACTAAGAAGAACAAATTTTTCCCAAAATGCATAATAAAATCGCACTAAAGGGAACGTTACCTTTTTGAATTTTAAAAATTCCTAGAAAAAAAAATAATGGCCATACGTAAATGCAATTTCAATCTATCGATTAGTTATGACCTACCGTA
>JABUQX010051802.1:0-15000 GCA_015478945.1 Trachelipus rathkii
GATTCGTCTCTTCACCGTTTATTTTCTATGCGAGTGGCATTTTATACTGGTATTTGAAAACGTCTTTGGATGGTTTTTGGTTAGCTCTAATAACCATTTCGTATATTCTGATGTTATTGGGCTCGTTATGAGTTTTTCAAACCCACTGAAGCAGTGGATCTATCTGTGGGTAATCCTCTTGCATGTGCTTATATTAAAATGTGTCTTTCAACGAAGTGCCACAGTTTTAATTTTTTTTTATTCGCATATATTTTCGTTTTTTGGATCGTGCTTACGATGTCTTTTAACCAGGCTTCCTTTTCCCCAGAGAGGGTTGCTCATGGTATTTGTTTTCCGTCGTAGTAATGGTGACGTCGCCGATTTATGAGCAAATGTTATATTGATTTGCTGATTAGCTATTAAAATAATTATGTGTAGTGGAATGCGTTCTAAGGAAAGATCACTATAACAGAAGTCTTTTTTTTTAATTCTGCTCTCAGGTCCCCGATTTTGGTAAAACATTAACAAAATGTCTCATTGTTATTTTTTTGATTCTTCAAAGGAAGACAAGTTTCTGTGTAACTAAATTGTGCATGACTTTTAAGTCATATGGTTCCCGTTTTTTCTTTTTTTTTCTTTTTTTTCCTTGGTTTCTGTAGCTTGAATCTCATTTGTTACTATATGCGGTTTCATGTTATATTTTATATAAGCGCGGTGCCAGTGTTATTCCTTGTGGTTGTTTCGGCGATATAGATAAGTTCCTCCGACGGTCCATTTTATGCGCGTGAAGGAAAGTGCCAGTAAAAAAATTACTACCATGCGCTTTCAATGAAGCTCATATTTATAAGACTCATGGTGAATTTGTGAGATGAAATCCAGTCAGCCCAGCTTTGTATTCTTCTTTGATGAAACCCTCGTACGTTTAAGGAGATGGTGACGTAAATCTAGCGTCCTAAGTATGGTCGGTGAAGGGGCAAGGGAGTCAGGAGGCTTTTAGTTCAATAGGTGGCCCTCCTCTAGCCAATCCGGGCCCTGAAAATTTAGCGGTATTTTACCATGTTGGATTGAAACACAATATGCTGCGCATCCGAGTTCTAGCTTGAGATATTGAGCCACTCAAGATGCGCGTGTTTGATTGATGCCTTGGTTAGAGGCGCGGCGGTACGTGCTTGCACGGTCTGTCAAGCGGGCACACTCACTTTAGTCATTAGACAGATTTCCGTAGTGCTATTCGGTGAAGAGAGAGCAAGAGATCCACAGCACACACGAGCGCGCGTGATTCCAGATGGTCATTCCCTCGATAGACCTATTTTGTTGATATTAAATTGTTAAATTATGATTATCACATTTAGTAAAAAAGAGAAAAAAAAAAAAAAAAAATAAAAAAAAAAAAAAAAGCCTAACTTTATAGCGAGTTCATATAAAAAAAAAAAAAAAACATATAAAAAAAAAAAAAACTGATTATTATGTCCTTAAGTGTTTGTCCTGTTTTGATTAATTTATTATAAAATCTCAATTATTTATGTTTACTGTCGGTGTTGCCGGTTCCCAAAGAAAATGAAATGGGCGGGGAGGGCAATTGAGTGAAAGGGAAATATGATATTGCTTTGGTGATTAGTTAGGATGTAGTTATGTGAAGATAGTAGGTGACTAGCTCCTTGGGGGTGGGAGTAATGTAGGTGAATTTGAGTTGTCTTTTATTAAATGTGCTTATTTTCATTTTTATTAACATCCAGTTATATACTACACAATCCTCACTGAGGGTTGGTGTAAGTTTATATATATGTTATTCAAAATTTAACTTTTTGTATTTTGCTTTTAAAAATTTTACAGAGAGGTAGGTTAAATTATTTAACACAAAAAAGTTCCACTGTACACACGTGAGGGCAATTAGACCGTCTTTTGAGTGGAAGCCCCCCAATTAAAAATATAACAGAGACTAGGAGCAATCTGAGTGATGTGATTAATAGTGAATAGCCCAGGAAAGTAATCCATTTGCGAGCAAGTGGGAGTCAAGTTTCCCCACCCCTTTAGGGTGGTAAGTTTATGAAACTAGTGGGCGCACTGTATGTAGGAGTTAGGTTAGATAATGGGGCTAATGAGTGTACTTGTCTGTTTGCAGGTGGAACTTATCAAGGAGTTAACAACTTACCAGGGAACATATCAGTCGCCCCTGGTGGACGTATTTTTAGCTTGTATTTTAGGGCTTCTTCTAAAAATTAGTGAAGGAAGCTCGCGAACCTAAAAACTGTTCCCACATATTGAAGGAACGAGTGCGTTTATTAGCGCCTAACTTCCGCGGAAATTGCCGGCGGAATCGGAAACATTGACATTCATCCCACAACTGGGCAACGAGATTGAAAGCAGTTATATCGAACTCTGTCCTATATTCAGAACATAATCGGCATACATCGCAAAGTGGGCTCGTGAGCACATAGGGGACCGCTTTGGGTTTAAGGCAATGTTTCATCTAAGGTGTAATCATCTGGGCACGTTCCCTTTATACTTAGAAGTTTTGTATTAATTTGTTTTGTTTCTTTAGGTATGATCTTCTCCAGTCAAATTGGCGGCCTCTTATCCTCTCTTCACGTTTTGCTTTTTCTGTGACTTTGTTATGTCTTAAATGTCTTCGTTTGTTATTGTCCAAGTTATAATTGATTTCCCTTTAAGGAAAGAAGGCCTGTTCAATCAAAAGGTCAACAGAAAGTAGGGAAAATTGTTCATTTAGCTGACTTAAAACTTGAGCGTTGGTAAAAATCACTAAACTGGCTATTCCACCGTTCCTGGAGAACCATAATAAAGGAAGATTGCCACTCACCAGGGAGAGGGCGTAAGCCGGCCGGTTGAATCACTGAGCTCAGGTGGCCCCGGTCCGGACGTTTGGGGTCACGGGAACATCCCCGAAGGTTGCCCTTGCCAAGGGGAACGGCCGCGGTCGAGCGAAGTCGGGCCTGGAGACCGCACTCACCGTCCAGGTTCATCGGAAGCGGGAACGGGGACGGGAAGGGTAATCAGCGTAGTGCTCATTCCTTTAAGGGACCAGTCGGGGACGGGAAGGTGCGAATCGGGCACTATAACCTGATCCGAGTTTTTCAAGGAAATCGGGCGCTGGAAAGATCCACCGAAGTGTTCCTATTCACTTGCAAGGGCTCCGAAGTCGGGAAAAAAACGGGGAGGGGCCCGGGAGCAGGTTAATCTGTCAAGGGTTGTGTCAAAACGGGAGCATAGTCACCGCGGGCCGCGGGCCAACGAACATAATCCAATACTTTTATCAGATCGAACCCAGTGATAGCTGTAAGGGGGGTGGCGAGTGTATCACGTTGGAGCTTCACCTAACGAAATTAACGGGAGCTTAGAACCCGCCTCTCACGCCATCGCCATTATTCCTTACGCCCGGTCCTTAGCTGCGAGTTGCTTTGTCGGATTTCGCACCCCACAAATATATATATATAATTATATATTATATATTTTATATATATTATATAGTTATATATATATGTGTAACCGCTCAAATAGTTATCGGAATAAGGCCTCAGATTAGCACATCACAATCACTAGTACAAAATTGATAGGAGTATAAGAGCCGAGAGTGTTGGTGGTTGTCATGAACAGTAGTCACTGCTGGTTGATGTTGAACATGTGGCTGAGTGTGGAGTAGGGGTCGACTGCTGAGCTGTATAGTTAATATGATTCGATATTTTGAGCACCGACTTGAGACCTCTGTGCGGTTAGCGACAGTATCAAATAATTTTGCGGGAGCAAGGCGATATATGTCGTCGGGCATAGAGCTGAGTGGATGACGTGGTCGTTCTTCTGCACAGATGACATGATAAGGGAATTTGTGGACTTAGGAGTATGCCATTTATGTCATCGATCGTGCGAGAAGAGGAGCTGAGTATGAGCGTCGCGCATTACTTATCGCCGTTACACTGGCCGCACTATTTCCGTGCGCATGCTCGACGTCTGGACAAGTAGCAGATTAGGTCACCAGAGTGTTTTTTAGCTCTTATCCACAAATACTTTATACTATATATATATATACCTAAAAATATATATAAATATATATATTATATATATACAATTATTATATATATTATTATTATTTATAATATATATAATATCTTATATATTTTATCTTATAATATAATAATATATATAGTGATAAATAAGTATTACCAGACCTTTGCGGGAGCGATTCGAAACTCACTCTTTAGCACCCAACCAATCTCTTTCCCTCAGCCTCTACCCTCACTTAGGTATAAAGGGTTATATATAATTAATCAAATACCTGAAGAATATTTCAAAACAAATTAACTACTTACAATTTGGTTTCAAAACTAAAAGCTTTCTGAGCCCTTTTAAATGGAAGTTTACTTCTCTTTTCTTTGTATATGAGAGTCTAACACCGCTGAAAAGAACGCTCCACAAGCATCACTTGTTGAAGGGCATGATAAGAATTGACCATGGCGAGTTCTGGAACAAGATGTGGAATATCTTTTATAACAATTATCACTCATCATACCCAATGGAATTCTTTATATCCCAGTTCCAGAGTTTTTTGCTTTTCTGATAATTCTTTCGATCAAATGACTGATAGTGATCTTTTGACACTTGTACTGAACAAGACCTTCATCGCATCTGAGAAAGCCAAAAAGAAAACGTTCATACCGCATTTGATATCGCAAATAGATTGGTATTTTGCTAAAGATGGTATGTGTGTTTGTTTTTCTGTATCTTTTTCACTTTGTTAATGAAGGCTGGTGGAATATTTTTTCTGCTTAATAAGCTTTCCATTTCACATACCCCACTCATCTAAATTTTTGTTACAACCACACCTCCTCTGTGAAACATGAATATAACAATGAAATTTGGGGTTGTTTGTTATCTGAGGAATCCAGAAAAAGTGCTATTGCACCATTGTGTAAATCGTTCGATTCTATTAGCAGAATTTTGGAACATCTATATATTTATCTATGCTTCAGCAATGAAGTGTATCTTCAATCCTTTGAAAGTCGCTTACTTTTACCTCACGCACCATAATTTATCAACAGCTTTTCACACTGTTGCAAACTCGAGGAATTCCCTGTGCCTGACAACAGAATTTTATGAGCTAATAGTCTTTAGTTACATCTCAATTCATAATGGGATTTATGAAGAGTAATAACAAATTTAGCTGATATTAAGAATCGCATTTTAAATCAATCACCCTTGTAAGGGCCTCACACCTTGCGTTTGTCGATAAGGGTAGCGGTAAGGGAAAGACAGCTTCATTTTTGCTCATCCCTCTCAAGCATGGCGCAGCAATTGGGTTCTTGTTAGGCCTACACGGGACAGTCATTGACTATAAGGCCCATGAATGGCTTTCTTATTGTCTTTTTATTTGTTCTAATGAAATTAGGTAGTTCCGGTGACTGCAAATAATGTAAGTAGTGAATCTGAACCTCTTTAATGCGTTGACAATTTCAACTGAGGAACATTTAGTCTCCATACAATTCATTCATAGTCTAATAATCCGCTATCCGCAAAAAAATCATGCGGATGTGAAAAGGAAATGCAAAAGAAGAAAATGATGCGGATATCTGCATATGCGGATCCGCAAATCGCCATCCGCTACACCTCTAATATATAGTATTATAATAATATATATATATATATATATATAAATATTTATATATTATAATATATAACATATATAGTATATATATATATGTATATTATATATAATATATTATAATTATATAATAAATATTATATATAATATATATATATATATATATATATATATAATTTATAATATTTTTAAAAAGACTAGAGAGACACTTTTATCCTATTCCCTATATTTTTTTGTTTCTCTTTCTTTCTTTATTCTTTCTTCTATTTTCCCAGAATGGGAGTAAGGTGCGTGCGAGCATCGGAAAAGAAAAAGCAGTAGAAAAACATGACAAAAGTCGAAAAGAAAAGCCCAGCCTACCCGCCCCCTCCCTAACCATTAATTAGTGAAAACTCGTCGCAGTCAGCAAAAAAAATCCACCCATAAAGCTTCCATGGGACAATATAAGCGATTGGACCCTCCTATGTGAGATCGTTCAACTGGAGGGTTCATCCCTTGGACCTCATGTGTGGGTCCAAGCTAAAAGATCTCCCTTTTTCCAAATCCTCTCGCCATTATTCACTCCTGTCGTAACACTTGTTCTCTTGCTCGCCTCGAGCCATAACTCACTTCCCCTCTCCTTCAACGTTTCGTTTGCTTGAACTCAATCCACTTTTTTTCTTTCTTCGGTCTTCCTACCAGCGGTCCGTCCACACACACACCACCATACATTCCGCTTAACCAACCGAACTTCATCAATTTCAACCTTCTTTTCCAATAGTGACACACCATCCTCAACACTAGCTTTCATTTATTCTCTCATTTTACCATTTTCTTTCACACCACAACACTCTCTAATAAGTTTATATCCTCATTTTAACATTCCTTGTGCCTCACACCTAGCAACTCCCATAAGCAGATTGTCATCTGATAACACAATTGAATCTTAGATTGCTAGTTACTTTCTTTTCCAGACCTAGTCTCACTACTATAAGTTGGCTCAATAACTAACAGGTAACAAACATACACGATGAGTGTAAGACCCTATGCAATAAACTTTCAAGACTCCACGTCCCTTTACATTCACCACAACGATTTTTAATTGCACAGCCACCTTCCTTGCCATTTCACAACTTTCCTACTACACACTCTGCATCATCCGTCCCTTCTCATCCCACATATACCCTAAATTTTTAAATCTCAGCACTTGTTCCAGCTGCTCACCATCTAACATAACTTCACACTGGAAGAACCTGGTCGCTCAACTGCACTAAACGCAAACCTTATGCGCCGTTATCACTGTTTAACTTTTGCAAGCCGCCTTCTTTTTACCATAGCACCCTGCCGATAATCTCCTCTATCCAATCCTCTCAAAACTCTCTTCAGATTCGCCACAACAGAACCAAATCATCCGCATCATATAATAGGTATGTCTCAGCTCCAACTCTATCTCCATTCTCGCATCAATTTCTATCTACCATTTTCCAAAGCCATCGCCCACCTCAAATCCGTTTCATAACCTGCAGTCATACTACAAATTGAATAACCAAAGAGACATAGAACACACCCTGTCTCAACTTTACCGCTATATTATATCCTAACAAATAACAGATTTATTTCTTACACATCTATGCGGCTTTCCTATCCGTATACTAATCTTGATTCTCATTCAAGAAGCCTGACGCACCAACACCATACATCACTAACCACCTGCCATAAAAGCTTTCCTATTAATCCTCTATCATTATTCCTTGTTGCAAATCCATGAAATCAAATACAACAATTTATTCTTCTTCCTCATATTTCTCCGGTCAAATCATTGTTTGGTTTCAATTGTTAAAGATTTGATCCAACATTTCATGTCTCCACACTGGGCCTAGTAAGCGCACACGTTTTTCCTCCACCAATCATCCTATCCAGGTCCACTCGACGCACTGGTCTTCTTTTTCGGCCAAAAATCAGCAATAGTACCTCCCTCATACACATCAAGTAAACTTAATTCCCATCCCACATTTCTACAGTTCTCTTCTCTTTTCTCGCCTTATCCCTTTATATATGGGTAAACTATTATCTGGCTCTAGGATATGAGGGCGCGGCTTTCTCGTGTGCGTCCTCCCCAATTCCCTTGGAACTATAATATAAACCTCTAGTCTATAAGTACGGGGGGCCCTCTTTATGAACGCTTTAGTTACACAGACTGTTCCAAATCCAACCGAATCACCATCTCGCTCCGTTCTGATTGATCAATGTTTCAACCAGTAATTTCATCCTATACCTGGCAGATTCCCATTCCTCAACTCCTTCACCACTAACCTTGTCAATTGGTTTACACCTTCCTCCTTATCTAATAACTCTCAATCTCCCAAACCTCTTATTCTTTCTGATTATTATAATATATATTTACTAAGATAATTTATAGTTATATATATAGTAGTAAATATATATATATGATATCTAGTATAAAAAATATTATATATGTAGTATAAGTATATATATATAGTACTATATAATATAATATACTAGTGAGAGATCTTGAATATAACATATATTGAGAAAATATTATATAATATAGAGAGTATTAGTTAGGGGCGGATGGCCGGAATAGTGAATTAGCCAGATAGCGGCATACCGGGATAATCCGGCTGGAAGTTAACCGGATATCCGGCCGGGTATCGGATAGTGAATTAGCCGGTAGTGAAGATACTGGATATCCGGCAGTCTGTTATAAATATACCGGTATGTAGGCTAACTAAATATATAATAAGAATAATTTTTTTCTCTATCGTGGTAGTATTTAGACAAGTTTTATTTAGATATCTTTAATTCAAATTGTTTGTTTATATTTTGTTTAAATAAAAAATATTCATCAATAGTGTGTATATAGTAAATGTCCTTTAAAACTCAGAATTTTCACATTTGAAAAATGAAGAGTTTTTAACTTTGTTTTCAAATTGAAAGAGTTATGACCAGATTTTAAATTATAATACCTTGCTAAATTTTTTTTTTCAGTGTATACACAACGTTTAATGTTAGCTTTAACACTGGCAAACTACAATTTTTGTATATCGCATTAGGTTCGCAACAGATGCAGAGTTGTGTACAAATTCGCGGACCTAACTGGCTCGATTCATCCCCCCTTAACCTCATTAAAATTGCATGATGGTGGTGGAATTGGGGGTCCATCGCATCCTTGTTATTTCTTAATTTTTATTTTATGTAGGCCTATTATTACTTGACATTTTTTATTGAACGTATGTGCTCTAATGTTAAATGATTAATGTAATCAGTTACTTATTATTATGGTAAGATTAATTAAAAATAAAAGGATTGAAACTTATATGAAAATATAATTGCAAGTGAGAGTTTTTCAGATTTTTCTTAAATAAGGAGTCAACCAGCACGTCCACCTCTCGCTTTTTATTCAGCCGAATTCTTTCAAAATAATTGAAAATGTGTATTACTTATTAATAAATTTTGCATAAGAAAGTAATATACAATATATTAAGTAATAAAGTTAAAATATAAAAGTATTGAATTGATACATAAAAGAGGAATTTAAAAAAAGATGGCCCCAATTCACCCAGATGGGTGTCGCGATTCATATTCACCCCATCAAGGAAAAGTCTGAATGAGCTTATTTAAACTTTAATATAAAAAATATGATTTTTAAGTTACATTATTATTTTTTTTTGGTGTGCTTATGAACCTACTATAGGGCCTTGATTTTCGAGAAAAAAAAAATCCAAGAAAGTTATTTTTATAGTGGGGAGATGAAGTTATACCTAAAGTGGCCAACGTGACCCCGCCCGACGGAAAAGTTACTGACAGGTTATATAGTATATATATATTTGGCTATTTATATTTCATCTACTGTACTGGCTTATCATATCTACATATATATATATTTATAAAATATACTAATATAATATATAATATTATATATAATATATATAAAAAATATATATATATACTAATATATATATAGGTTTAAGTTGTGCCCAGTCCTCCAGAATTTTTTTAGTTGCCTCACCACTGTATCCTAAAATAATTATTAACTTATAAATGAGTGTCTAACCAAAAAAAATATTATAATATTTGGATTAATAGATATGATCCGGTACTTAATTTTAAAACTCCATGATACCATAAAAAATAAACGTTTTTCCTTATATCTTTTTCAATACTTTAGGGGAAAACTAAAATATATATAAAAATGTTAAAACTTTATAACAAGAAATAATTAACATTAAATTTAAATAAGGCTTAAACAACCTATATGCTGAATTTGCAATATAGTTGTTTACGGTTAGCTCGTCCATTCAAAAAACAAAAAACATTTCTAAATTTCTCTCGACATCTATCTATCAAATAGAGTGTGTGTGTGGTGTGGTGTTTGTTGTGTTGGTGTGTTTGTGGTGCCTTTGTGCCCAATTTCCGTGCGCGATTCGGATTGTTTCTGCCTTAACATTGAAAAGAAAAAAGTGGGGGACTCATGGACTTTGGAACGCGAATATTTGGGGGAACGAGAGAATATTATCGTACATGAAAAACTATTGTATTAATTGAGTAAGTACTATTTTTATCTCACTTTATATTTTTATTTTTCTTCTTTCATATTTCCTTCTCCTTACAATGTTCGCTGATTTAAAAATGTATTCAGTTTTTAACGTACTATCATACGTTTTTTTTAGCATACATGGGGACATTCTAATTCTTTTTATTTCTGATGTATAATATTTATCAATATTATAAATGAATATTGAGTGTTACTATTAATCGACCGTTCTCAAAATATCGATAATATTTTTAGTTCTCCAAGATTTGTCCCTATAAAGTTATAACATCAATACTCTCTCGACTTTCATATTAATTTGTAGCACCACTGTTTTTTTTAAATAGCAGACGTATATTATTTCCCAACAATTGCCATTTTAAGTCAAAGTTTTGTGTGCCCTGACATTTGCTCTGTTTTATATTTTATCACTGAAGGCCGGGTAACATTGAGAATAACTGTTGATTCTTCTTGTGAAACAAATTTCTGCAAAAAAGCTTTTCAAATATCTAGTAAAAATTATAAAAGGCTTAATAATCAAGTGGTAAATAATAAGCAGTGGTAATCCTACTATTTTAGTAATTACAATACTTAAACGTGAGAATAAATTGTGGTGGTAAAAAGTTGCATTAACATTGTGGTCTTGGGTATGCTTAAATTCCATTAATAAATATCAATCATTTTTTACCAATTAATTTTTTTAATATATTTGTTATAAGTATATTATATATTGTCCCTTCTATTTACCCTTATTAATAAAGGTTTTCCATTCATCGAATCACCTCCACACTATAGATATTCAGCAATTTTTTAATTGTTATTGTATACAGTCAACATAAATTTTCAATAGGCATTTCCAGAAATTGAATGACACTACATAAATGTATAATTTACTTACAATAAAAATTCAATTAGCTAATAATTAAGTAGCTAAAAAAAAACTTAATAATAGTATATTAAGTTACTAGGCTATATATATAATAAATAATATTAGATTATATAAGTATATTAATTTTTAAAAGGCTCTTATATATATACTTATATACTATTATTGCTCATATATTTATTATATTATAATTATATATAAACTATATATATAATATATATTATATCTATATATATAATATATATATATATATAGTATATACTATATTATTATTATATTAAATATATATTATAATAATATATATCATATATATATATACTATATATATATATTCATATATAGTACATTTTTTTTAAAATTATTTGGAATATTTTCCCCCAAACGAGGAAGAACCTAGTAGGGAAGTAATTATCCGGTTATCCGGCCGGATAACAAATATTATCCAGCCGGATACCGATAGGTTCCGGATACCGGATAGTTGCCGGATATCCGGCCCATTCCCTAATATATATATACTATATATATATATATATATATATAATATATATATATATATTATATATATATATATAACATAATATTAATATATTATAATATATATTATATATTATATAATAATTAAAGTATCATATATATAATAATATAATATTAATATATATATATAAGATGTGCTTCCCTTTTAACGTGCTTTATCACCTTCTCAGAGGGCCTAATTACGAGGTGACTATAGGAAAAATTAGAACTTTAGGCGCTGCTTATCCCCACACAGTCACCGTATGTACGCGTTTAAAGCTTCAGCTCTGAGTTTTATTCTTAGCCGCCCAGCCGAGTGGAATTGAGCAATTAATCGGGCATCATCAAAAATCCGGGCATATTTTTCTCGCGCTATCGGGAGTCATACACTATGTGCAAATTTTCTGCCGATTATTTTGCCCAAATTAAGTGAGGAATATTACACCAGAAACTGGAGAAAGATTAATGCTTCTGGCATCATAATTTAAAGGAAATGAAAAGGACATTTTTTTTGGAAATTTAAAAAAGAATTTACAGAATTTTTTAGTGTTTTGTCCATGTTGTCTCACATATTGGAAAAAAATATATTAATCAAAATATTATGTAGTGATACTCTTTACTATATATTAAAAATAATTACATAAAATATCAAGTTGAAATATAAGGAGACATCGTAATTGTATTTTAATAATATTAAATAAATCATTATTTAATTAAATCAAGTAAACTTATTATTATAATTTATTAATTATTAATATTGAATTATTATTATCTATTTCATTATTATATTATTCTTATTTCATTATTATTATTATTATTACCCACTCTTCTCGTCAAGAATGAGGGAATATAGATGCATAGCATGCACTGAAATACAGAACCCAGTAGTCCTCCAGATGTTAGAATTGACGCCAATCTAAAAGAAGCCCAGCCTTACCCACCTACCCTTATTTACCTTTTTTTCGCCCCATTTATACCTTTTATTGTCAGAAAATCCACAAAAGAGCTTCATGAGACCGTGGGCGACAGACCCTCACTATTTTTTTGGCATCTCATCAATGAAGGTTTCCATCCCTTGGCACCAGCGTGGCCACAACCATATCCTCCTCACAAATAATCTTCTGCCCATTATTTCACGCTCCTATTCGCACCTTTCTTTCTCCATGCTCTGCCAAACTCACATTCTCTCCTCAGGCATTCCTTTAATCTGACTCCTCACATCCACTTTTCTTCAGTTCTCCCCAAGAAGGAAATTCCCAGCACACTCCCACTCATATCTCTCCGCCTTAACCCAACAACCAACTATCATTCAATAGTCGGTACTTTTTCCACAATGACCAAACTAACATCTATATATAATGTCATCTTTTCATTTTTATGTCTCTCATTTACGTCCTTTCTCATACCGACACCAACCCCTATGGATTGGTTGGGCATTCCATTCCTGCGAGTTTATCATTCTTTGCATCAATACTAAGCACCCTCCATACCGATTGGTAAATCTAATCAACATTGTCAATTTTTCTCACTCTAACAATCTCTATTTCAGACTACTACACGAGTTTCACCTACTATATCATTTAACACAGGTAACAAATGACCGTCAATGAAGATCCTAGTGGCATTCTTTAAAGAACGTGCAGTACAGTTTACATTTCGGGAAACTTACAAAGGATTAATTGCTCCAACCAACCTCCTTCCATCCGTAACTTTCCCATGTCATACTCTGAATCATTCAGTTGCCTTTGTTTTCGTAAAATTCCAACGATATATTCCTAAAGATATGTGAAACTAAGAATGGACATTTTGTTATATAAAGTTGCTCAATCACCATCCACATAACTTCCCATCATCAAGGACTTTGTGCTCATATTCACTCATAATCCATAAATCCTTACCCTTATCCTACTGTTTACTTAGTCCATTCAAACCCCTACCTTTATATATACACACCGGCCTAAAAATGTGGGGTGGAAAACACAGGTGGTGTTGTGGGTTTACAGAGTTCATCTAGACCAAGTTCACAGTCAAAACCTCTTCAGAGTCGTTCAACTAAAATTTAATTGCCATGACTATTTTAGAATAGGGCTTGTTTTGGTAAATCTACTTCAGTGGATTCTTCAGCCAACTGTTGAGGTTTCCATAGTAATCATACCATAAGTATGCAAGATTATTTATTTATAAACAACAAATGAAGTTTTGACTTCCAATTTATCTGTACATAGTTACCCTTAAACACATTATAAAGTAACTGGTGGTATAGAATTTTCACGTATGATTTGTTTCCTGCACAACCACAAAAGCGATTTGAAATGTGTCGTCAAATGAAAAAAGGTAATCGTAAAGGTTCAATTACGCGAAGAATAAAGATTTCTATATGAATATAGTTACGCAAAATGAAACCATCCCACAAAATTAAAATTTTAGAGTAATATCACCAGAGTGATGTAAAAGGTGAAAACTACATTATACAAAACAAAACCTACCTACATATAAATTACCAAACAAATTGAAATGTTTGAACCAACATTCCTTCCCTTCACTTGTATGTTGAACTTAAACTTTGAAACTCAATATTTGTTTTAATGTTGTGTGGGTTGGTTCCTTTTCACAGAACTATGTGAATTTTATAGCTAGGTTTTTAAGCAATAAAATATGGTAAAACAAACAAACTGTCAAACAAGATGAAATAATCGGTGCAGAAAATGAATGAAATGAAATTGAGAAAAGTAAATCTGACGCCGCTCCTGAAGAAAAGTAAATCTGACGCCGCTCCTGAAGAAAAGTAGATATGACGCCGCTCCTGAAGAAAAGTAGATCTGACGCCGCTCCTGAAGAAAAGTAGATCTGACGCCGCTCCTGAAGAAAAGTAGATCTGACGCCGCTCCTGAAGAAAAGTAGATCTGACGCCGCTCCTGAAGAAAAGTAGATCTGACGCCGCTCCTGAAGAAAAGTAGATCTGACGCCGCTCCTGAAGAAAAGTAGATCTGACGCCGCTCCTGAAGAAAAGTAGATCTGACGCCGCTCCTGAAGAAAAGTAGATCTGACGCCGCTCCTGAAGAAAAGTAGATCTGACGCCGCTCCTGAAGAAATGTAAGAGGCGCTTCAAAACATAAATAAGAAACAACCTTACAGAAATTGTGAATGAAATTCTTTCTTCAAGTAGTAATAAAGAAGAAGCAAGTAAGCTAAATATCAATTATAAACATCACTCTATAAAATGATTACAAATATATCGATGAGAAAAGCATTATCATTGCGATGTAAAGGCAGATGCTCGAACTTATTCTGATATTTCATTGGTGTTGTTTGGGTTTGCGATGAAAGATGCAACAGAATAGATGCCGAGAGAGAGAGAGAGAGAGAGAGAGAGGAGAGAGAGAGAGAGGAGAGAGAGAGAGAGAGAGAGAGAGAGAGAGAGAGAGAGAGAGAGAGAGAGTTGAACTTTTCAAATTAGTGCTCTACCAATATTGATCATGC
>JABUQX010051802.1:22500-27495 GCA_015478945.1 Trachelipus rathkii
AAACACAAAATTAGCTGTTCTGTCATCTCTATTTCTCCGTGCCTTTCGTATATGCTCTCCCCTTCTTCTAGCACAAGGAACTAAATACATCCACAATACTTTCAATCACTTTACTATCCTGAGTTTTTCATCACAAAAGCATTTACAAAGCAAAAAAAGAGTATATAGCACCTTTCCCCCGAAAAAATAGCAACACCTCCTTTGTTATCCATTCCTCATTACCATTATATTTCGTTAAAACAAAAATTTACCAAAAACTTACCCTCAGATTCATCAAAGTAACATCCCTTAAAAAAAACATTCCAAACCCCCAATAACGAAAAGAAAATCTCCCCCAAAGCTGTATATATCACATCCCCTCATACTTGCATAAAACATATATTAGGTGAAACCATAAGATTTGAAAGAAGAAAATCACATACAGATGAACCTTGCACAAAGGACGCATAAATTTCAGCTTTAAGACAATCATAGGCGTAACAATCAGGCCACTCTATCAATTTCAACAATATAAAGATGTCAGAAATATCAATCACACGAACCATCGCAAAATCATGGAATCCCTTTTTTGCATTTATAATAGTAACAACTACAATAAGCATCCCGGTGAAGTTTAGATAGATTTTATACAAAATAAATATCTGAAAACATCAAAATATTTCAACAAAACCATGAAGAAAATAAGCAGACCAACTGAAACAAACTTGAACTGATGAAGATCAAGAAAGAAAATCCAGTCCCTTAGCCTGAAAGGTCTCGCGTGTCCGGACGAAAATTAGCTTGCAAATTTTTAAATTTAATTTCAATTTATTTTATTTTGTCATTAAAAAAGTTCTCCCTTGGGTCCTTTTACTATTAAAATGAAGTGATCAGTAAAGCATAATACTAAAAAAGAATCCAATGGCTTCCTCTCTAAAGTATATATATCATTACGACAAAGTACAAGTTCTTATATATTATAATATATTATATAATAATATATATATATATATAATTAATATATTATATATAATATATATATATATATATATATATATATATATATATATATATTTTATATAGTATATATATATATATATATATATATATATATATATATTAATATATATAAATATATATATATTTAAACAACTTATTCTCAGAAAATCAATTATTTTCTAAAATTTCTTTCGAAAATAAATTTATTTAAATTGAATTAATTAAATGTATTCCTTTTTTATAGATTTAATTATTAATTAATTGAAATTATATTTAATTTTCATCTTAAGTTTTAAGACTTTCAGTGATTTTTGACTTACATTTCTAATTTTAGCTAACCCCGGCCCCGGCCCCGGCCCCGGCCCCGGCCCCGGCTAAATTAGAGCAGCCACCCGGCCCCCGGCAAATATGATACTTTATTTACATAAACGGGCAATATGGTATGACATAAATCGGTAGCGTAGTACTTCAGGTAAGATTTAGGCACAATGTGACACGTGACCTCTAAAGAGCGGGCAAGATGGTGACTTCGGAGTTAGCGTGAACAAGTTCGACACACAGGCTCAACAATGACTCTCGAACTAAAATCTAAGGACTAAATTAGAAAATATAAAATACGGTATAAGACTTAAAATGTTAATACATTGGAGGGAACCTAACACCAGCAACCACTGCGTGTATAGGGTTGGAACTCCAAATGAGTTGGGAACCAGCAACCACTGCGTTCGGGGGAAGGCAGAAGGCCTGATAACCGAAGTTATCTATTGGGGCCTCTCACCAGCAACCACTGCGTGAGTAGGGGTTGAACTCCAGCAACCACTGCGAGTCCTGGAACTCCAAATGAGTTGGGGACCAGCAACCACTGCGTCCGGGGGAAGGCAGAAGGCCTGATAGCCGAAACTATCTATTGGGTCCTCTCACCAGCAACCACTGCGTGAGTAGGGGTTGAACTCCAGCAACCACTGCGAGTCCTGGAACTCCAATGAGTTGGGAACCAGCAACCACTGCGTCCGGGGGAAGGCAGAAGGCCTGATAGCCGAAGCTATCTATTGGGACCTCTCACCAGCAACCACTGCGTGAGTAAGGGTTGAACTCCAGCAACCACTGCGAGTCCTGGAACTCCAATGAGTTGGGGACCAGCAACCACTGCGTCCGGGGGAAGGCAGAAGGCCTGATAGCCGAAGCTATCTATTGGGTCCTCTCACCAGCAACCACTGCGTGAGTAAGGGTTGAACTCCAGCAACCACTGCGAGTCCTGGAACTCCAATGAGTTGGGGACCAGCAACCACTGCGTCCTGGGGAAGGCAGAAAGCCTGATAGCCGAAGCTATCTATTGGGTCCTCTCACCAGCAACCACTGCGTGAGTAAGGGTTGAACTCCAGCAACCACTGCGAGTCCTAGAAAAGGTTCGGCTGAGAGACTATTGTCAGCTCTAAAGTAGCTTAGCTACAGTTGCCTTTGTGAGAGAGCTTTGCTTTCTGAAATCCTCAAATCTCGTGCCACTCATATTCCTCAACGAAGTTTGAACAAGTAAATTACGAACTAAAATGAAACGATTCTTAACTATTATTCGTACAATCTAAAGAAATTAATTTTATTTAAATAAGTCGAAATTATTCGTACTTCCTTGAAAATAAAGGGTAACTAATTTATATTTAATAGCTAAGGAAAATGCATTTAATTACAAACTTAAAAGAAACGTTATAACGCCTAATATTATTCTTATCATTAATATTCCTTTATGGACAACTGAAAATGACTAATTACTACTATTTAAATATTAAAACTAATTATCTAAGCCTTGGAAAAACTTTAAAAACCATTCATGAGAGATAAATCAAAATGATGCTTTGATGACGTCACAATCTTAAATTCTTCAAGAAAACGAAAAAAAGCTTTTAAACTAAATTAGGCTTATTTAATTAATTTCGAACTCTTAAAATATCTTAATAATAATATTATACATTATATATATACACATTTATTAATTCCATAAAGCTTTATTGTCTAATTTCTTAATTAAGTAAAGTAAAATATTTGGATACGTGACTTTCTGAGAAGGCAAATCGTTGATCAAAAATCGTATTATTGCGAAGCTCAAAAAGATTTAAACGTATTCTTATTAATATTCTAATTTGTATATACATTTAATATTTCAAATAAAATCACTGTTCTTTTAATATAAAAATAAATAAGTCTTCCATAAATAAATAAATAGATTAATTTTATATTTGAGATCCAATATTGTCACACACTCTTAAACGAAATATTTGAGTTAAATAATTTTAGCAGTAAACGTTCTTTCTTTATGAATTTTTGGGTAACTTTTATATTTTCAAATCGATATAATTCTTAGTTTCTTTGTAGTTTTATGGGTAACGTTTATAATTTTACTATCCTAAAAGTTGAAATAAAAAAAAGTTTACATTACCCTCTCTTTAAGATTTCAACTATTTAGGGAAGGAAAATTAACTCACTTCATAAAACTTTATTTACCTTGTCAATGAGAAAAAAAATTAGAGGAATCAAATCTATAATTATTCCATAAATTCAAACTCAGATAGGGAGGAAGAAAAAGAAGAATTGGAAAATTTAGTTGGAGAATTAGGGGAGTAGAACCTGGGGTTGATGTTCTTTGCGGAACATAAGGAGAAAGGTAAGAAGAAGAAGGAGGAGGAAGCTGGAAAGAAGGAGAAGAACAGGAAGAGGAGGAAGCTATAGGAGAAGAAGAAGGTACCATTTCAAATTCATAAATATGTTCCATTTCATCATCTTCGTCGTCATGGATAGGTGAAATGGGTGCTAAAATCTCACAATGTGTTATGTTATGTAAATCTTCTTCTAAATTATCAACGGATAAAGAAATGTCAATACTTGAGGTTGAGTTTAGACTTTGATCTATTTCCAAAGTTAATTCTTCCTTGCTTAAGGAATTTTCCTTGTTACAAGTTTCCTTCTTTCCTTTAAGCAAAATTTTCTTCAGTAACTGCTTCCTTAAGGTAGTATAAGGTCTTTTTGGTATAAGCATTCTTAAATTTGATTGATTATGAGGTTGGAGAGCAGGAAGATTCCTCATTTCTTTAGCGTTGCCATGATGGAAGTAAACTCTCCACCACTTCATTTTCCTTACTTTTAGTTCTATCTCTTTAATTATTGTCTCTTTTGTTATTTTCATAAATTTATGGGTGTCGTTCTCAATGGAGAAGTAAGTTGTAAACTTCTTATTCCTATATGTTTTGTGCATCCTTTCGAAAACTTTGAGATTTGAAAGCCTACTTTCATTTTCATGATATTGGTTTCACAATGGACAAGTACTCAAAGATCATCATGTAAATATTTTGTTCTTCTATGGATTTCCTTACTATCTTGAATTCTTGCCCTTTTTCTATTAGTCTAAGTTTACTGGCCATGAAATGGCCTTTTTTTTAAACAGTTTAAGAACAATCGACCAAAATATCCAAATGTTACTTGTTTTATTTTCGATTCATTTTTAAAATTTTATTACTTCTTTTAATAATAGAGTTCCTGCAATAAAAAAAAACATTAATTTTAAACAATTGTCTCGAAATAGCATGCATAAGTTTAGGCCTATCTTATCAACTAGTTCTCTCAGCGGGCCTTCAATGGCGTTTCCTAGAAATCTGAGACCAATTTTGGGATAACCAGTAAAGGAAATTTGGACAAGACCTCATGTCAACCCAAGAAAAACCATAATAAGAGTTGCGGTTAGCTCCTCTTCTGCCAATAGCCTATAGCTATCTAAATCATCTTACAAATAATCAATACTAAAATTATAACCATTACATTTAATACCTTGTATTCAATAGGTCTTCCTTGAACTCTATTATATTCTGGAACTCTACCTTTAGATCTAAGATTATATCTGCTAATATTATTATTATCTATATTTCCATTATTAATACTATTATCTTCATTACTATCACCATTATCATCACTATCATCAATATTATCATCATTATTATCACTATTATTTGGATTATCATTATCATTATTATC
>JABUQX010051804.1:17500-25000 GCA_015478945.1 Trachelipus rathkii
GTTAACATAACAAAGCTTCAGACTTAACAGCGGTAAAGTAACTAATTTACATTCAAAACGTAACCTATTTATACTTTTCAAACATATCTCTAACTATATAAAACTTAATCTTACATTGACACATAACATTTAATCCAAAAATGTATCATAAACCATACCTAAACCCTCATAATACCTAACGAGTAAAGACGAATAAAGTAAAGTTTTTTAGCTTATCTCTTTTTAGACTCCGCCTCCTTTCAAAAATACCAACTCTAAACATGAAAAAGATTTTATGCCTTTAACCATCTGCATAAAGTGATGCAATACTTATATATTTGACCCTCTGGCAGGATATACTAGCAATGTAGCAGTCGCCATTCGTTTACATTTAATATTAAATGACACATCGTTGGGAATAACTAAACTCCGCGTGAAGATATCAACAAGAAGCGTAGAGATGCGGGGAGATCATCGTATCAACACTGAGAAAAACTATCCTACTGAAGAAAATAGTATATAAACATCCCTTAAATGTAATGAGATTCTTTCTTTCAACCAATCAGAAGAAAGTAAACAAGAATACGACTACGAATGAACCATATCAGTTCAAAGGGTATATATTCTCGTTCGACAACAACAACAACAACAAATAAAACATAGTACAAAGATAAGTTCTTTATATACTAACCAACGAATATATGCTAACGTAACATTGTTTTCACATTAATAAAGCTAAACATAGCATTACCAGAACTAAGAAAATAATGTACAACGACGAATCTAACACAACCTAAGCACGAATAAACTGTTAACATTAACAAAGTTCCAACACTTAACAGCCTGAAGAACTGACATGCATACAAAAACGTACCTATTCATACTGTTTACCAAACATATCTCTAACATATAACGTTTAATTTTACATTGACACAATAATATTTAACAAGAATTTATCATACCCTTGTTTAATTATCATACAGTAAGCAGCGAAATTTACTAACGTAACAAAGTTCCACATAATAAAGCTAACATAAACATAACCGAACTTATGAATATATGTACAAGACAAACCTAACACCCCTTACGTGCGAATAAACCACTAAACATTAACAAACTTCTGCACATAACAACAGTAAAGTAACCTCACATTTCCAAAACTTAACCTAGTCACACTTTTTCAAGCATATTCTAACTTATCAATGCTAATTTTACATTAACATCTAATATTTTAACAAAAGTTTAGCATAAACCTTTCTAATCATCATTACTGACAAAGAATATAATGCTGACGTAACAGATGTTTTAACATAAACTTCGTAACATTTAACAAAAAATTTCATCATACCTCGTCTAAATATCATAATCCCCAGCGAATAATTGCAAACATAACAAAGTTTACCAACAAAACAAAAAATAACAAAATTTTATCCTACATAACATAAAAAAATAAGTTCTTTGAATTTAAAAATATCACAGTAAAACGTATTAATTACTATTTTAAAGCAGTAAATCAGTAAATCAGTAAATCGAAAACCCCTCCATCCGTCAGTCCCTACCCGATCCCCACCCACTTGTTATCTATTGAGCTATTGATTCAAGTCATATTTCAAGTATCATTTTTGGACAAACATAACATAAAAATATGTTCTTTATATACTAACCTACGAATATATGCTTAACCAACAAAGTTTTAGCATCAATAAAGCTAACAAATCATAACCGCGACTAGGAATATAATGTACAAATGCAAACCTAACATACCTCGCGTATGAATAATCAGCTAACATCCTGAAAAAATCCCTACTGATCAAGGGTAAAGTAGCAAACAGGTCATACAATACTCGATATTCCCACTTTTCGAGCATATTAAGCAACAGGTAAAAGCCGTATATCTTAACAAAATCCCTTAACAAAGTGAACAACTATCAAAAGATGCCACCATCTTGAACTATGAATTGACACTATCTTCATCAAAGTGTCACTCGTTTCGAGTATAACATCATTTGACCTATGAATAAACGTAGACATTAGCAAAAGTCTAGGGCAAACCTAACATTATTCAACAAAAACTTAAACTAGGCTCACGTTTCTAACACATCATCGTCAGTTAACACAGTAATATCTTACAAAAACTCATCATTTCTCTAACAAAGTAGTGTTAATTTCACATTGTCATAGAATATTTAACATTAACGTATCTAACTTACGAATAAAACAGTTTTCATTAACAAGAGTATCTAAAGCAACACATTACCTTCAGAGAAGAAAACCCAGGGGGATGCGCCCCTTGAAAGGGGTGTGAATCCTGCGAGGGGATCACCCCGAAGGGTGTAAGCGGGCTTTAGGCCTCAGCCCGAAAGGCTGAGGCCTTACCCCTCGGAGGCGGTAATGACCGCTTACACCCCTTCGGGTTTATGACATTTAGCAGGATGAAATTTTTTCAAGGCGCATCCCCCCTGGTTTCTCTAGGAAGCGTAGATTGTTGCTTAGATACTCTTGTTAATGAAAACTTGTTCATTCCGTAAGTAGATACGTTATGTAAATATTACTATGACAATGTGAAATAACACTGATTGTTAGAGAAATGATGAGGTTTGTAAGATATTACTGTGTGTAACTGACCGATTATGATGTGTTAGAAACGTCAGCCTAGGTTAAGTTTATTGTGAAAATGTTAGGTTTGCCCTAGACTTTGCTAATGTCTACGTTTATTTCATAAGGTTCAAAATGATGTTATAAATTTGATATGAGTTGCATTTTGATATAGATAGTGTCAATTCATAGTTCAAGATGGTGGCATCTTTGATAGATTAGTCACTTTGTAAGGGATTTTTTTAGATAATACGGCTTTACCTGTTGCTATATGCTCGAAAAGTGGGAACATATCGAGTATTGTATGACCTGTTAGCTACTTAACCTTTGATAAGTAGGGAATTTTCAGGATATTAGCTGATTATTCATACGCGAAGGTATGTTAGGTTTTGCATTTGTACACATTATATTCCTAGTCGCGGCTATTGATTTGTTAGCTTTATTGGTGCTAAAACCTTGTTGGTTAAGCATATATTCGTAGGTTAGTATATAAAACATTTTTTTATGTTATGTTTGTCCAAAATGAAACTTGAAATATGACTTGAATCAATAGCTCAATAGATCACAGTGGTTGGGACGGGTAGGGACTGCACGGATGGAGGTTGATTACGATTTACTGATTTACTGCTTTAAAAATCAGTAAATTACTTACGTTTTACTGTGATTATTTTACTCAAAGAAACTTATTTTTATTTATGTTAGATAAAAATTTTGTTTATTTTTTTTTATTTATGGTGTAAACACTGTGTTAGTTTGCAATTATCGCTGGGATTATTGATATTTAGACGAGTTATGATGAATATTTTTGTTAAAGTTACGAAGTTATGTAAAACATCTGTTACGTCAGCATTATATTCTTTGCAGTATGATGATTAGACAGTTTATTGGCTAAACTTTTGTAAAATTACGATTGTTAATGTAAAAAGTAGCATTGATTATGTTAGAGAATGCTTGAAAAGAGTGTGACTAGGTTACGTTTGCACGATGTGTTAGGTACTTTATTGCTGTTAATGTGCAGAAGTTCGTCAACCCCAGTGCCCTCCTCCTGGGTAAGGCCTGGTCATGGGTCTTTGGTACATCATATTCATAGTTCAGTTATGTATGTTAGCTTTATTGAATGTGGAATTTGTTACGGTAGCATACTTTCGCTGCTCTGTATTGATAATTAAACAAGTTATAATAAAAACTTCTTGTTAAATATACTGCTGTCAATGTAAAATTAACGTTAATATGTTAGAGATATGTTTTGATAAAGTATGAATAGGTTACGTTTTGTATGGAATGTTAGTTACTTTACAGGTGTTAAATGTGGAACTTTGTTAATGTTAACAGTTTATTCGTGCTTAGGTTGTGTTAGATTCGTCGTTGTGCATTATTTTCTAGTTCTGTAATGCTATGTTAGCTTTATTAATGTGAAAAATTGTTACATTGGCATAAATTCGTTGGTTAGTATCTAAAGAACTTATTCTTTACTATGTTATTTGTTGTTGTAGGTCGAACAACCTCGAGAATATAAACCCTTTTGAACTGATATGGTCCATTCGTACGTCGTATTCTTGTTTACTTTCTTCTAGTGGTTTGAAAGAAAGAGATTCTCATTACATTAAGGGATGTTTATATACTATTTTCTTCAGTAGGATAGTTTTTCTCAGTGTTGATACGTATGGACATCTCCCCGCATCTCTACGCTTCTGTTGATATCTTCACGAGGAGTTTCGTTATTCCCCAACGATGTGTCATTTATATTAAAAGCGTAAACCGAATGGCGACTGCTACATTGCTAGTATATCCTGCCAGAGGGTCAAAATTTAATAAGTATTGCATCACTTTAGCAGATTGGTAAAGATAAATCATTTTTCATGTTTAGATTTGGTATTTTCTGAAAGGAGGCGGAGGTTCTAAAAAGAGATTAAGCCTAAAAACTTTACTTATTCGTCTTTACTCGATTACGGTATTATGAGGGTTAGTATGGTTATGATACAATTTTTGGATTAAATGTAATGTGTCCATGTTAAGATAACGTTAATATTTAGAGATAAGTGAAAAAGGTATAAATAGGTTACGTTTTGTATGTAAAGTTAGTTACTTTACCGGCTGTTAAGTCTGGAACTTTGTTAATGTTAAACAGTTATTTGTTGTGTAAATTGTGTAGTTTTGTCTTGTACATTATTTTTCCTAGTCATATGATGCTATGTTAGCTTTATTAATGTGAAAACATTTGTTATGTTAGCATTATATTTGTGATCAGTAGATTAATCGGACAAGGTTATGATACATTTTTGCCAAATGTTACATGTTAGTTTAAATTAACATCGTTATGTTAGAGATATGTTTAAAAAGTAAGGTTAGGTTACGTTTTGCATACCATTTAGTTACTTTACTGGTGTTAAGTGTGGAATTTTGTTTAATGTAACAGTTTATTCGTTGTTTAAGGTGTGATAGGTTTGCTCTTTGTAACATTATTTCTTAGTTCATTTACCATATCATTTAGCTTTTATTGGATGTGAAACCTTATTATGTTAGAGTATATTCGCTGATCGTATGATTAATTAACCACGGTTGTGAAATAAATTTTAGTTAATTAGTACCATTTAGTGTAAATTAACATCGCCCCAATTATGGTAGGAAATGTTTGACAAAGTGTGAATAAGTTACGTTTTTGGTTATGTTAGTTACTTACTGATGTTAAGCTGTGGAACTTTGTTAATGTAACAGTTTATTCGTGTGTAAGTTGTGATAGGGTGTCTTTATGTACTTATTTTCATAGTTCATGTTACGCCATGTTAGCTTTATTGATGTGAAAAACTTTGTTACGTCAGCATAATATTGTTTGATCTTTGTATAAAGAACTTGATTTTATGTTATGTTTATCCAAAATGACACTCGAAATGTGAAATATCAAATAATCAATAGATCAATGATCAAATGGTCAGGAGGAGGTTGGATAGTGGTTTATTAGTGATTTACTCTTTAGGTAGTAAAACGTTATTAATTTAGTAAAAATTTGCACCTAAATCAATAGATCATAGATCAATAGATCAATAGATCAATAGATCTGATTGATCAGGAGGGTAGGTGGGTGGCTTGATTTACTGATTTACTGATTTAGGGTATGTAAAACATGACAATTTTAGTAAAAATTTGACCTTAAATCAATAATCAATAGATCAATAGATCAATTAGATCAATAGATCAATTAGATCACAGATGGTCAGAGCAGGGAGGTTGCGATAGTGGTTTATTTAGTGAATTTACTGCTTAGAGGTATGTAAAACGTTACATTTTAGTAAAAATAGATCATAAGATCAATAGATCAATAGATCATGATTGGACAGGAGGGTAGGCTGGGTTGGCTTAGTTTACTGATTTACTGATTTAGGTATGTAAAAACATGACAATTTTAGTAAAAAATTTGAACCTTCAATTAACTAGATCAATAATCAACTAGATCACAACGGACAGGAGGAGGTGATTGTGGTTTGATTAGTGATTTACTGCTTTAGGGTATGTAAAACATGAACAATTTTAGTAAAAAATTTCCTAATCAATTAGGATCAAAGATCAATACGATCACAAACTGGAGCAGAATGGTTGAAGGTGGGTGGTGTTTGATTTACTAAATTAACTGCTTTAGGTATGTAAAAACGTAAACTTTTACGTTATAAGCGTAAAAAGTACAAAAACAAATTTGAGAAAAAAATTCATCTCTTCTATGAAAATAAAAAAAAATAATAAAAAATAGAAAAAAAAATTAAGAGGTAAAAATAAAAGTTTGGAAAATTAAAAAAAAATTAAAAACTTAAAATAAAAAGTTAGTACAAAATGATAAATGTAAAATATAACTTTCAAAAAAAAAAAAGTTAGAAAAGTAAATTTAAATAAAAATAAAAAATAAAAATGAAAAAAAAAATAAAAAATAAAAAATAAAAAAATAAAGTTAGAAAAAATAAATTTAAAAAAAAAAATAAAAAAATAAAATTAAAATAATAAAATTAAACACAAAGTATAAATGTAAAATAAAAAATTATAAAAAAATAGTAAACAGTATATGTATCGTTTCCAACTTTGGAAAAAAAATTATATATTTAGTCTAACGCTTTTATAAAAAGAAAATGAGATTTGAAAATAGAAATGTTAGTCTTCAACATTTAGAAAATAAAGGTTATCTTTGCAAGATGCAATGCAATTGACGATATGTACATCTTAGAACAGAATCAGTTATGGAAACAGTAATGATCTTGTATTATTAAATGAATGTTTACTAACTTCAACACCACAGTGGCTTCCAGCACCGTGCCACTACAAACTCTGATTCCTTCTCAGACTCCTCCTCATTCTTCTTCCTTCTTCCTTCCTCCTTCCTCTTCCTTCCTCCTTCTTCCTTTCTTCTTCTTTTCTTCCTCTGTTTTGCATTCCATGCATTTCTTCTTTTTTTTCCAACTGGGGACCCCCCTCCGATGGGGTCCCTGGACTCCGAATCCGAATCCGACTCCGACTCCGTCTCCGTCTCCGACTCCGACTCCTCAACCCAGCCTCCAAGTTTCAGTCTTCTACGATCATTTTTAATTTTTTTAGTGGGGCAGCGTCCCCCCTTAACGGGGGGGGACGCAGAGGGACGTAATCTCGTCTCCGACGAGATTGCGTCATCATATAACTCACATCCAAATTTCATTCCGATACGTTAAGCCTAACAGGGTTTTCAGGACGAATTTGACCTTGGCGCTAAAGGGGCAGCACCCCCTTAGGGGTGACCTAGGGTCACCAAAACTCGTCTGTGATCAGTTTATCACCCACAATGACCATATACCAAGTTTCAGACCGATAGCTCTATTCCTTCATATAAAAAGGGTGTAGGTGTAATTTTGTGTATGTGTATGCGCACGCGCGCGTAATAAAAAAATAATAATCAATGACAGACAAACCTTC
>JABUQX010051804.1:32500-48691 GCA_015478945.1 Trachelipus rathkii
CTTTTCTATCTTTATCTTTCTCATTGTCTTGGCTAGTAGTATCAGTTTTTTTAATTAATTTTTTATACCTAGGTTCTTCTCTCACAGAACTTGAAATCCCATAGGATCTTGGAACTTCCAAATGTTTATAAGGTGGAAGATGTGAGGAGCCATGCACTATATTGCGATGGTGGGGAGAGCTAGAGCTGGCAGTAGAAGTTATAACAGGCGGCTGATGGTGAGAGCTTGTTGTTGAAGTTATAACAGGAGGATGATGCTTTTCCCTCATTTTAACTCTCTCCCTCTCACGACGTTCTTTCTCCCGCTTTTCTAAATATTCCTTATAGCTGAGAACCTTCTTTTGAGTGGGAACTACAGGAGGAGGGACCATAGGCTCACTTGATGATTTAACAATGTCTGCAGAACACGCAACAGGTTCAATTGTTAATGGCCTAATAGGAAAGGCTGGTAAAGTCTTGGTATTAGTAGCAGAAATATGAAGTGTTGAAGTTTCTTTACTAGTTACGTTCAAAGGTATTGAAGCATCTTCTTTCGAAGGTTGCTTTTTAGAACTTTTCTCCTCTTTTCTATTTTTGTCCTTCTTGTCTTTTTTCTTATTTTTCTTCTCTTCCTTGCGATCTTTAGATTCCTTTTCTTTGTTTTTATGCTTCTTCTTTTCCTTATGTTTATGTCTGTGATCAGATTTATGACTTTTAAGAGGTAAAGATACTGCAGAGTTAGAATTAGTCATTGGTGTTGAAGATTCTGCGGAAGTGGTTGCCACTGAGAGGGAATCACAGTTTTCTCGATGAGTTAGTGGAATATTTAGAGCATCAAGTATCTTGGGATCATCTACTAATTTCGCAATATTAAGTATGACAGGTGATGGTTGCAATTTAATTTTATCTTTTTGTTCATTTTTTTCTGGTTTTATCGCTTTTGGACCACTTTTTTTCGGTTCACATTTTATCACTTTCGGTTCACTTTTTTCATATTGTATTACTTTCAATGGTACAATATTTTCGATTTTAATTTTTCTATCTGCTCATTCATATCGGCGCGCCACTCCCCCTCATTATAGTTACTCAATAATATCTCAATAACATTAGTTACCCCAGAATAACTTCGCTATGCGAACACACAGGTCACAGCACAAAACACTACTATAATATATATAACATCACACCTCATATACGACTGCTATCTAATTTACCATGATAAGACCGCGACCGGAATCTCATACTAACCTTTAATGTATGTTAAGCAATACAATATATAATTCTTGGGGCATTAAAGATAAGGTATTTAGGTGCAAATTATACCAAATTGACCAATCGATTGGCCCAAACTCAATAAGTTGGGTATGTTAGGGTGGTAGTCATCACATCTATGTTTAACCATCCCTTGAACTAATTACTAGGGCTAACATAAACACGAGCGCAAATTTCTCAATCTACAATAATATACTTAGTATCGTGAGAGCTAAACTAGATTTAACTAGTTTATCTTATACTCATTTGACACTACGTTTGTCACAATAAACCCATTCACACATTATATTCTCTCATCCTGCAAACATTCTCGCTTAACCTACATTGGAAACATCTATCGTGACCACATCCAACCTCATCAGGATTATCTATATGATTTATGTTCACATCGGGTCAATAGGTCATCTCTACACGCTACCCTAACCGTAACATTTACGAGTTATCCTACACAACAACATTATACTACACACATTATATTAAACAATTCTCGACTCTAATCCCAATCCACCCGACCTCTTAGTCAAATTAATTAAGGTACCTCTTTATTCTACAACCATTGGCGCTAGTACCATTATCACTTATCTTCTACTATACATTTTTATATATCATAAGTAATTTATAAATTATACTCTTCTCAATTATAGCTATCACTCCACTTTTTATTTTATATATTAATTTACAATTTAATATCTATATATCTACATAGCATAGTGTAGATAACACTTATTTTATATATTAATTTAACAATTAATAAAACAAAATAACTGTTTTCTACATAAGATATTGTGTTCCATTCTAGAACACCATTAGTAAACTATTATAGTTAATCAAATAAGCTCTTCCGACTTCTAATATCTATCCTAGATGTCTCTCATTTGAACCCTTCACCCCAGCGTTCCTGAAAAGTTGATATAACAAAAATAATATATCCTTCAATTAGCAAGACATCCTTACAGTCTGAGTCATCTCCAGACTTAGTTACCTATTTATTCTTAACTCATGTTACTCAACCTAAAATGATATTTACCAATTTAGCATAGTCTTCCCGCCACCTTCTACAGCCATTCACAATACTTTTATTAATACTGACTATCTACATCTCTGTACAAATCATCTCGAGTTTCTTATCTCTCACTTACTACATCTCACAACTCATAATAACCTATACTCACAAATATTTTAAAATAACATCAGACACTTATGTTATAATCACCGAAATACTCATAGTCTTCACTAACCATCTAACTATAAATAATATATTCACTGCAACTCGAGATCTATTGCTTATTATCCCATCAATCTAAACCATAATTACCTCTATATATACTTCATATTATATCTTTAACGCTTACTTTCACTCGCTCCTTACCTTATTAATACTCTTATACCACTGCCTATATCTTACCATATATTCTCAATCAACCACTACTTTCTACAACCTCTCTTATTCAGCATTTCATCCCACCTCAAAACAAGACAGAACCACAAACCTGACAGGAGGAGGATACCAGATGCAGAAGAGATATATATCACCTATTCATGCAGTAATAGGTTCGTAGTAAACTACCATTACTCATAATATACTCATATTACTATATAATCCATAAATTATATACTATCCATTAACTCCTATTCTATATCAACTAACAGGTTATATTATATACCTTTATAGCCTACTATATATATTTATATATATATATATATAGTATATAATATATTATATATATTATATATATATATATATACCCCACCTCTCTAATCTCCTTTTCATAGCCCCATCCTTTACTTGAATAACAAAGCGAGACACAACCACAACACCCTTGTCTCACCTCCGCTATTACACACTAAATCAATCCACCCCTTTGAGCCACCATTCTTATTCTCACACCGGCCTCACTATCCTCATACAATACTTCTCTGATTCCATTCAGAAGCCTACTACCACCCAACACCATATATCACTAACACTGCAATAGTATCTTCCCTATTCTAACCTATCTACGCCTGTTGCAAATCCATAAAACCTAAATCTAAATTCTATTCATTTTTCTCTTATTTTTCTCCAACTCCATTTGTCTTTTCATGTAAAGCATTTGAATCCAACAACTCCTCACTACCCACACTCCTAATTCCACCAATCAGTTCCTTCCAGTCACCTCGTCGCCACTTCCTTTTCCGACCAAACATACAGCATATATCTTCCCTACAACACTCAATAAACTTATTCCCTTATAATTTCTACAGTCTCCCCTTAATCTCCCTTACCTTATTTCTTAAATGAATGAGTCACTACGGAGAATTTTCTCCTCTCCATCGCGCGGATTCGCAACATTGCACTTCCACGTCGCAGAGGTAAAATAACCGGATGTCTAACCACTAGGCCATCCACGTCTCTTAAATTCCATAAATATGTACAATAATATTGAAATATCAAGCAGAAACGCTTTAACTTTAATTGCGAAACTGTTGGTCTGTATCCTATTAGTTAGCAATAACCTGGGGTCAAGATGTCACGAGGTCTCTAGTTCAATACTCTGTGTGAACACAAACTTTTTAAAATAAAAGGGATGCACATTGAAACAGAGATGCGGTTTGACGAAAAATGGCGATCGCTGGAACATGTCGCTGCACTCCAGTACCCATTTGCTCGTCCATTACATGCCTCAGTAACTAATATATTATATATACATATATATTAGATCATTATATATATGTTTTATGTATATCACTAATATATATCATATTATATATATATATATATGATATATATACCTATATTATATATATATATATATTATTATATATATATATCATATATTATATATATATTATATTATATATATACTACGCATCGTTGTGGTGTGCGTGTACAAGTGTGGTGTATGCACTGTGTTGTGTTTGAGTTGAGGTAGGTTACATGGGTATTAATCAATATATTGTGTGTATATAATAGTATGTGATATGTGCATTTTTTTATGTTTTTTTTGATACCTTAATATATTATATAAAAATCTATAAAAATATATTTATATATATTATACTACTTCGAAATCATTCGTTATAAAATTTTTTTATATATTTTTAAGAAAATGAAGATTTAAATTTTATCAGAATTTTCTTATATATCATTATATATATACTTTTATTAAATTCTAATATTTTATATATTCACGGAGAGTAGTATATATATTAACTATAAGAAGATGAATTCCGTGTATGTACTGGTCAATAAAACTTATACTTATAATCATTTATTCTATATATATATATGTGTTGTGTGTTGTTGTGTTGTGTGTTGTTGTGTTTTATATATATATACTCTCTATCTATATCTCTAATAATTATATCATTGAGTATGAGCTAAATTAAATAAAATACTCGAAGTAAATAATAGTTATAATAATACTAGTATCATTAAAGTTATAAGGATGCTACTATATATTATCACTATATACTATATTAATCAACTTCTCCTCTCTCATCAAAGCTCTACAAACAAAACCATCCTCCTCCGCAGGTGTTTTTCTGATTTACGCCGTTTGCAACTAATTTCTCTCTCAACTCCTCTCTCTCTCCTCTCCCCTCTCTCTCCTCATCTCTCTCTTCTCTCCTCTCTCTCTCTCTCTTCCTCTCTCTCTCTCCCTCCCTCTCTCTCTCTCTCTCCTCTCCTCTCCTCTCTCTCTCTCTCTCTCTCTCTCCTCCTCATCTCTCTCTCTCTGATTCATCTTGGGAATAAATTTTGAATTCATTTTATTGTTTTGTTGTGAAAAAGCTTCTAGGTTGTGAAAAATTAATAAACTATTATTTTAATTAAGTGATACTTATTCTCAGAAAATTAATATATTTATTAATTATTATTATTATATTATTACTTATTATATTATATTTTAGTATTATTATTATCTATTATTTTTATTATTATTATATTTTATTATTATTATTATATTATATGTAAAGTAGTAGTAGATATAGTAGTTAGTAGTAGTTAGTAGTAGTAGTAGTAAGTAGTAAGTAGTAAGTAGTAGTGAAAGATTACTTATTCATTTATTCTTTCCTACATATCTTCCATTTATTGCTCCTTTGAGGTCTTTCGCTCTAATGAGAAGCTTTTCTTTCTTTCTTTCAAAAGTGAGATTTCATCCAGAAGAAATTATTTCAATACAAATGGCAGAGGGTACTCACTATTACCAACATTTCCCAGAATGAACCATTTATTATCAATATTATGATAATGTTGAATCCGGATGAAGTGGGAAAAAATTCAATATATATATATATATTATTATATAGTATTAATATATTATTATATATTTATATATATATATATTATATAATATATATATATATTATATATATATATATATATATATAAATATTATATATATATATATTATATATATATCTATATATATATATTATATATTATATATTATATATATATTTATATATATATATATATATATATATATATATATATATATATATATATATATATTATATATATAATATTAAATATAATATTATATATATTATAATATATATATATTATATATATACTATGATATATATATATAATATATATATATATATATATATATATTATATTATATATATAATCTATGTATATATATATATTATATAATATATATATATAATATATATTATATATATATATATTACTAATATTATATATATATATTACTATATATAATATATATATATATATATATTGTAAAATTCCCAACTTGAACTAAGCAAATGTTAGAAAAGAACTCGCCTTTTAAAGAAATTTATCTTATTAATAACTTTGCAGTAAGATGGGTTCACGCAGGGTTCAGGAAGCTTATCTAAAAACATTGAAAACAATTAAAACTTACATGCTTATATATATATATATAATATATATATATATATATATAATATATATATATATATATATATATATTTTTATATATTTACTATATATATCTCTCCTTATTATAATATATATATAATATATATTATTATATATATAGGGTGTGTTTTAGCAAACATACGGCAAAATTTCAAGAGGTTATACCCTGGACCATTCTAAGAATTTTTTGTTCTTTGATGATTTTGAAAACCCTCTTTGTTTCGGAGATACAGGGCCAACAAAGATGTCGACAATAAGAACGATTTTTCATATTTTGTATAATATGAATTTTGCCCTAAATAATGTATGTTTTTGTACGAGGCAGTGCTTTAGATAATTGTGGTAATTAGTAAATTTTAAATTCTAAATAAATAAACATCAGGCAAGTGCAGACATGGAAACGAAATACTAGGGCAAGCTTTAGATCCGTACGCTCATATGTTTAATATTGTTTGGTATACAGTACATACGTAAGAATAGGTTATACCATTTGCAACATAATTTAAGAATGAATTTAAATAGCATAAAGAAAAAAATTCGATGAGTAAAATAGAAATTACAAAATAAATAAAAATGGTACTAGTCTACGTAGATGGGCGTGCCGCTTTCTCCATTAACGTCACGTGATGTGATGTGATATTGTATGATTCCTTTGAACTGAACGTGACTTTGACCCCGTACCACCCCGCCTACCATACAGGATAGCGTTGCTTACTCTGGTATTGTTTTACTTTGACAAAATTAAACCAAAGACGCACGTTAGAACACATTCTCATTTACTTACCGTACAATAACTGTTGCCAGCAATACAGTTTTCCATACGCCTCATGATTGATTATTTGGTATTTGTCGAATTTGCTGAGAGTGAGTGCCGATTGGTTGCTATACGTGTATTTTTTTCCCTTTAATAATTAAACCTTTGTTAGTTACGTCTTCTATCATGAATATCGCTAACTAGCCAACGGGCCGAGATTGACGGACATGCATTTTCATTTCATTGGACGTGCTGAGGAATTCATTACAAGCTAATCGATTGTAGCTATTTGGAGGATAACTGAGATTTACTGCATCGTATATGTCGATAGCATATACAAAGTTTCGCATTCGCATTCACTGTCTTCATGAAACAAGGAAAGATTAATAAAACAGATATGCGGAGGACCAGAATGCAAGGCAGTACGAACGTAGCGGTTGAAGAAGATGTGGCTGGACAGTGATCTACAAGGAGGAAATGTCAGGTACGGTCTTAGGAGTTGATAGTTATAATAATGGACTGTTTGGTAAATATTGTTTATGGGATTATTTGTTCTACCATTACGCACATAAAATGCGTTCCGGCTTCTTCCTGCCTTGATTTTTCCTTCTGTATTAAGCATGTCTGTCAATGGCTACTGAGCACATATTTATGGTTCAATCCCTCAAGTATACTGATGCTGATTCTTTTTGACCGATGAAGTTAACTTTCTCAATAAATGCAATAAGGATTTTCCATAACTCATAGTGTGGGCTTGGAGGCAAATTCACATGAGGTCTTTGTAAAGATTATTTAAACACACTCATCAGTTCTCGTGAATTCGTTTGGTTCGAATATTTGAGTTAGATGACATACTATTGGACTCGGTATTTCTACCAAGGAGGCTTACCGGGAGAGCCACTGTATCGCAACTTTCTGGGAACACACGCTACCTCAGTATCTGGAGGGATGTAAAATTGGCAACCGGAAGAAATGGCAATGTGGTTTCTGCACGTATGTACACCACGCATTTGTTTGCTGTGTTCGTCCATGATTTTAACGCTACGGTACCGGAGATCGCTGAAGCTGGTCGAGACGGGTGGGAATCCCTCTACTCCATGCTCGATCCCCGGATTCTAAACCCCTGGATTATTTCCTATGGGGCATCCTAAGTGTCTATTGGTTTATCAGACACTTTCATATGGAAATGATGATGACTTGCCGAAATCGGATATTTGGTGGGGTAAGACTCTCAGAACCACTCTGGAGTTTTTTGGGAAAGAGTTTCTGCAGTCAATTGAGGAGAAAATGATTGGATCGTGCATCTCATGCTGCAGGGGTCATTTCAAATTCTTTGATAAGAAAGTTTACATGTTATCGTTTTGGTACTATAAATGCTTGGCTATGTCGTAACTTTGTTCCCCCTTGTATCTTCGACAAACAAAGCGTGTTTTTCCAAAAATCATTAATCGGACAAAATAATCTTAGAGATACTCCAGGTCGAATGACACATCTTTGAATTTTTGCGTATGTTTTACGAAACACCCTATGTATATTATATATATATTATATATATTATTAATATAATATATATTGATATATTATAGTCTATAATATATATATAATTATTTATATATCGATAATAATTTTATTATTAAGTCTTATATATTTATATTAAATAATAAGTATATATATAGCCTATAATCGAATCAGCTATAATATATGTCACATTATTATGCGTTTGTTTTTTTATTATTATTATTATATATTATTATATATAAGTATGAAGTAAGTATATAATAAGATAAAATAGAAATATACTATTATATATTTATATATATTATATCGATATATAAATTATATAATATATATATATTATAAATAATTATTATATACTATATATATATATATATATATAATTATATATATATTATATATATATATATATATATTATATAATATATTATATATATTATATAATGGCTGGGGTTATGCTGGAATCTTTTCTTGGGACATTAAAGGGGTCTTGTGCCCCTTTAGTTCAGAACCAATATGGGGTCAGGTAACGGTTCCCAATGGATTGGAAATTGCTCCGGTAGTACTTTTGTTACGAAACTCAATTCACCTCAGAACATCTCTTATGCCTTTGGGAGGCGGAAAAGAATTGGTATTGAACACCATCCGACAATACCCTCACAGCCAACATCATTCTCACTCTTGGTTATTTCTCGTAATATCTATGATCAGATAGCCACTGATCTTGTGACTTTTATAACCTACTTACTCCCCAGATTTGGCTCCAACTTGATACTCTACTCCTTTTTTCCCCTAGACATGAATGATCTGTTAAACAAGGCGTCCGATTTTCAGTCAGGCAAGGGGATCATTTAAAGTGCTACGTTATATGGATGGCGTTGAAATGGTAAAAAAGATGACTTATGATAAAAAATAATTATATAAATAATAAAGAATATAATAATATTTACAACTACAGTCTAAAGTATATAATATTAAGGAAATATAGACAATCATATAATTCTATAATATATTCCATGAATATACCTTACATTAGCATTTAAAATCTAATATAAGAGTATATATATACATAAGAAATGGCAATAACCTGCAATTATATTTGTATTTGGTAATAATACGCTTTTTATTTTCACCATGCTGGAATTCGATCCTGGACCCTAGCGGATACGTGCAAGTGTTTTGACCACTATATTATATAATTATTATATATTATATATTATTATAGTTAAATAGAATTATAGTATTTTTTTATGATTTATTCTAAGCTCATATTATATATATATATATATATTATATATAATATATAATTTTATATTTATATATATATTATTATATATATAAAGAATATATCACTCACATTAAATATGCTATATATATATATATTATATATATATATATATAGTAATATATATATATATATATTATATATATATATTATATTATCATATATATAGATAATATCTTGGGGTTATAAATCAACCGGGATTAATGCAAATCTCAAGAAGACTCGCCTTTAAGGGTAAGTGGAATGAACAAGCTCAGCTTTCTCAGTAATAGGTTTTTCAAGGGGAGGGTTTTAAAAACTTAAAGACTGGTTCCTGTCAATACGGCTATATATATATATTATGATAACTCATTATTAGTATTATATAATAGATTTAATATAGATTATAATATAAACTTATATATATATATAATTATTAGTATATTTATGAGAGATTGTTTATAGAACTTAAATTTATTCGGTTCTAAAGTAAACTGAATTAATGATTAAAGCTGGTAATAATACTTTTGAAAGTTTCATTTATAAATTTGTTCACATGACTAAAATAGTCTTATGTGCAAATATTAAGAACTTTCATATATTTGGCAGTTTATATGTAATTTCAGGCTCCTAACTTGGTACTCTACTAATTAGCGTTTTATTGTTTCCAATTTCTACTATGATATTATATATATATATATATATATATATATTATATATATATAATATATAGTATATAATATAAAATTAAATAAATAATAATATAAATTAAATATTATTTAATATATCATATATTATTTATATAATAATATATTATATATATATATATATCAGAGTTAGAGATAAAATACCGGGGTTTGGACCTATAAAAACAGCCCAGTTGTTTTTGTTTTTTGGGGGGCTTTTTCTGGGGCTTTTTTAAATTTCTATTTTTGAGGAAACAATAAAAGATTCATTTATAATTGAAATTTGTTTTTTTGTAATGCTATTTCAGTATTTTTGACAAATAAATTAAAAAAATATGGGTCATAGAGATAGCTGAATATGTACACAATTATACTATATAACCATATGGTAACAGAACCTTGTCCAAATTCCCCCTCCCAAGACTTGCTTGATATCGATGTTCATCTTTCCTCTAATCTATGGTAACGCTTTTGTAACACGAGTTAATATAGGTTATCTGCTATGTTAAGGTTTTGGTATAATGACATAATTGACTATCTTAAGTTAAGGTATTAAGACACTAAATTATTTAATTTTATTTTTACTTTAAAACTGTTCGAACAATTTTGGACCCATCATATCTGAAGGCTTAGGAAGCTAGTAAAGTTACCCTACCAATAGTTACAGAAATAAGATAGAAACTAGTGCAAGATTGCAACTGTAGCTGACATCCCCAAAAGGGGGAACCAACTCAGCCAGGGAGGATTTTTTATGGGTGCAAAAACAGGCGTAGAAATGGGGGAGATCTTGGAAAAAAATACATTAAGTTTAAAGTTTCTTTGTACATAAAATGCATGTAATAGAGCACATTGAAAAATCAGAGGATTCTATAATAGCATATATATTATTTATATAATATAATATAATACTATATATAACGCATATATATATATATATATATAATTATATATGATACTTTTATATATAGAATATTTATATTATGTATATACAGATATAGTTATTATATAATATATATATAATAATAAATTATAATATATATATATATATTATTATATATTATATATATACATAAAATTCAATAAATACTATCTAAATATATTATTATAAATTATATTTATCTATTTTTTTCTATTATATATTTAATATATATTAATTATAATATTATTAAATATATATCATCTTTTTGCATACTACTATTAATTATAATATATAATATAACCTATATTATTATATATTATTATATATATATATTAATATATATAAAATATATATTCGATAAATTTTGTGGTGTGGTCAACTACCGAATCATGTTCGATTTAATTATTAATTGTAAGATATATAAAATATCTAAAGAAGGTTAGACAGCGCAGATAGTTACTAAGTGTTGAAATAAAATTGACACATGTGATTTTCATTCAATGACTTAGATTCAATGCAATATCTTACAAAAAGGTTTTTATACTTCTCATTTTGCATATTTATATATAATATTTTACAAAATAATAATGGAACTTCAAAATATATATTCTACCATCTTTATTATAACCATTATGGAAATTTTTTTATATTACTTTTTTATTAAATGAAAAGTTATTTAGTAATTTTAATAAAGGAAACTAGTTATTAATCTTCTAGTCAAAAAGTTTAACGAATACATTCATTGTACTTGGTATTATTATAAGAATTATTTTTTTTCATTCTCATTTATTTCACATATTTAAAAGGTATATCTGCGAAAATCTTCAATAAAATGCAAGCTAGTCTCACTAATAATGAAACCTAATATAGTTGTTTATTATGCATGTGGAGTATTTTTTAAACATCTCTTATGTTGAAAACAAATAGCTAAAAATTAAAAAACTCAAAAATATCCACTTGCAGTTCTTTATTTTTGTTTTTTTTAGGTGTGTTTTTTTGGGTGGGCTTTTTTAATGCCAAAAGCTTGAATATATTATATATATATATAATATATTATAAATATATTATAAAATATAATATATATATATATATGATATAATATTATAATTAATATATATATATAATATTATTATTAATATATATTTATTTAATATTTATAACACATCATATATACATATATAAACCGTATAATATATTTATATGATATATAATTATATAATAGATATAATATATAATGATATAATATTATTAATATTAGTATTATATATATATTATATGTAGTATATATATATAGTATGTAGTATATATATAATTATATTTATATTATAATTATAGTATATAATTAATATATATATATATATTATAATATTATATATATAATGTATAATATATATAATATATATATATTTACCTAGTATATATAGTATATACTATTATATATATATTAATAATATATTATATATATATTATATATATATTATATATATATATATATAATATAGGTACTTATATTATATATATATAATATTATATAATTATGTAATATATTATAGATTTTTTAATATTATCCGTACAAGTATATATATTAATAGTATATATATATATATAATATATATATTATATAGTATATATATATAAAGTATATATATATATATATATATATAATAATATGCTCTTAGTTTAGATATATATTATATATTATATTTAATATATATAATAGATATAGTTATATAATATATGATATATATATAATATATTATATATATATATAGTATATATATATTATATATATATAAAGTTTATAATATATTTATATGTATTAAGTGTTGGTATATAATATTATATATATATATATAATATATTATTATATATTATATATTTATATTATAATATATATATATTATATAAAGTATATATGTATATGTATATATATATTATTATTTATGATAGTATATATAGTATAATATAATTATATAATTATTATATAATATAATACTATATTATATATATTAATTATAAATTATAATTAATATTTTATATATATATATATATATATATTATATAATATATATATATATATACATATATATTAGTATATTTATAATATATGTGGATTATATATATATATATATAATTATATATATATATATATATATAATTTATTATATACTATCATCTTCATATATATTAATTATATTAAATATATAATATAGTATATATATTATATTGTATATTATATAATTTTATATTAATATATATATATATTATAATTATATATATAAATATATTATATATATTTATTATATATAGTATTTATATATAATAGTATAATATTATATAATATATAATAAGTATATAATATATAATTATATATATACTATATTTTTATATATATTATAGTTTATGATAAAAGCTTATATATATATAATATATATATATATATATAATTAATTAATACTATATATTATATATATTATATATATATATATATTATTCAAATTTTTTTTTTTTTTTTTTTATTCTAAGAATCTTACTTATAATTTTTTTTTAATTTATTTTTAAATATTTATTTTATCCCTGTAATATATATATATATATAATATTATTAATATATATATATATATAATAGTCTATATAATTATATATATAATTTAATAACATCATATATTATTATTAATATATTAGATTATATATTATGACTGAGGGGGTAGCTACTTCTGGTGGATGTTTATTTAAAATGTTATTTTTTGGTATAATGAATTGTTGTAAATGAAAAACTTAAACAATTGGGGAATGGTGTGAAGTTCATTTTAGCAATGAACTCTAATAGCATACTTTGGGCATTAATTTATTTTTTTTAATCCAAAGTATAAATTCAATAACATTAAATTTTCGTCTAATGTTATTTTCATGTCGAGACTTGCCATATTTTTTGGATAACCACGCCAATTGTAAAGAATAAGCTATACCATATAATATATTATATATACTATAGTTAATATAAAATAGTATAGATATATATATATATATATTATATATACATGTAGAATTTATATATTATTACTTTCTAGCTTGTATATCATTATAATTATAGTTACGACCACATCAAATCACTTTTCCATATAATTGTTGGGGGGTAGTGAGACGAATCTAAATTGTAGTCCCCTTGAAAAGGGGCCTTCCTTAAGGGAAGTGTATTTATGTACCCTCAGTCGAGTAGATAGGAGATTTGAAGATTTATATAAACTGTTTATATATAAACGTAATATATAATATAATATATGTAATATAGTATTATATATTATCATAAATATATATATATATTATATATATATAATACTCATATATATAGCAATAATATAGACTTGCGGTATAGTAAAGAGCCACTTACTCACCTACTATATATATATTTAATAATTAACTACTACTACCAATGAAAATTTAAATCCAACTTCATTTCAGAAAAATCACAATTTACAGAGAGGTACGTGATAAGTATTCAAGATCGTCACTAAAGCAGATAATCCGTACAAGATATAAACGGAAAAGTGACAGCTTAAAAGTTTATTTTAACTACGAATTGGATGGATCACTGCCTCATTTGTTGATGGGGTCAAATCGTGGATTGAATTTTGGTAAACAGATTGGAAATATAGATCAAACGAAGAAGGAAAATGCAGTTTGTAACTTGGTGGTGATATTAAGTATTTTCGATGGAACATTGTAAGTTATCTAAATCCTTTAGTGATGTGCGTAAAGGATCGGGTGTTTAAAACATAATTTAGTTTTGTGAGCATTGCTATGCTGTATTTTTGAAAAGGTAAAAACAAAAGGGAAAAAAAAAATTTCCCGGGAAGAAAAAAAAAAAAAAAATTTTTTAAGGTAACGTAATGGTGTGTATTACGTCTATGTATTTGCTTTTTTGTTGACTATACGCGAAAGTTGTTGGCGATACTGTGAGTTGATAATAATGGTGTCTATAAACTTATCATTGGTTGATTTATTTTGTCTTTAATTAAAGTGTTGCACGAGCATTGCCGCTTATTTTGCGGAAATATGAGCATTTAATAGAATTTATTTACGTAAACATTGTATTCTATAAATTTGAGGTCGGCAGAAGGTTTCCTACGAAGACAAATTTGCGAGGAAGGGTTTTAAATTTGAGTGATATTGATCAAATTTTTATTTTTTTTTGTGTTTTTTCGGCTTATTTTTGTTGTTTATTTATAGACATAACTTTTTTCTTCTGTTTTTAAATATTTGTAATATAGCTTTAATGTTATAGCACATCGGGGGTTTGGATGTCGGGGAATTTTAAATAAGTCTCACATAGGGGATTTAATGGATAGATAGAGTTTTACGGGTAAATTTTAAAAGAAAAAAAAAATATTCATTATAGTTGTATAGGTTTAAACCTTTTATATTTTCTGTTTTATAACCTTGTTTAATTATTATTGAGTTTTGGTGTATATTTATGGCATTTATCTTTTTGTGGATACTTTTGGGTAACCTTTAAGTATATTCTTTATTCTTTTGTGTTTTTTATATTTTAACACGTGTCTTGTTTATGTTATTGTGGGTTGTGAGCGGGGGTGGTCAGCCTAGGCAGGTTGGAAGCACTAAGGTGGGGGTCCGTAAGCGGTACAGGCTGATTTGAGTTATATATCAGAAGTAGGGAAGATGGGAGGGGAAGTGTAATTAAGGCGGTGTCGTTGTCTCAAGGGCAGGGGGCGCAAGTTTTGAGGGCAGTTCCTGATGCGCAAGGCAACCTCTGGGAGAGGGAAGAGCAAAACTCCTTCGGAGTTGCTAGTAGTCATCATGGAATTCTATTGGCTAGCCAGCTCGGCTGGGGGGGCGGTAACTTGCTCCAGCTTATGCAAGTAGAGGAGTGACTCTCAGATTGTTAGCG
>JABUQX010051805.1:0-12500 GCA_015478945.1 Trachelipus rathkii
GAGAGTTATATATATATATATATATATATAGTATATATATATATTAATATAAATGAAATGAAAATGAAAGATATAGATGAAATTGAAAAACGAATTTGATTTATTTTTTTAAAATCTCATTGGTCAGTTTCATCGCCGCATCAAATAGATGACTCGGAGCGCTCGCACTCGATATTATATTATATATATATATATAATATATAATTATATAAATAATAATGATAAAGACTATAATTATATATATATAATATATATATATATAAAATATAATATAATAAAAATTATGAAATATATATATATAGTAATTTATATAATATCTATATATATAAATATATAATATTATTAATATACTATAATATATATATATATACATGGTATATAGTAAATATATAATAATATTAATAAGAATTGAACCACTTGTTATTTTGATGGCACATATCTCGGCAAGTTTTCCATGCATCTGCTGATTGATTATTTATGCTATCGTAATATAGATTAACATAGCTTTTATATTTATTTGCTTTATTTTGTAATTACGGCAAAATGTAATTTATGCTCGAGTTTTCTCCGGGGGATACTGTCGACATGTCTTCCGGAGGCAAATGCCCCCCCGGAAATTAATGCCCTGAAAGAAACACCTGCCCTTCTGCCCGACTTTAATTTGGTGGAAATAAAATAACGAAAACGTGCAAAATGCTCCCTTTAGGCGCCTGGAGTATGTCAGCCAAGTAGTGAATATGTCGTTTTCAACTATTTCATTAATTGAATGTTCGCTCTTTAAGTGGGTAGCCATCTTCCATAAAAATGATAGGTTTAAGGTGGAAATCCAACACTCTTTCAGTAACTGCTTCTTTTTCTCACTCGAAATCATAGATGAATGTCCAACGTATCTACACAGTATATATATTACCAGTAGGTCAGAAAGATAGGAAATTGGGATTTTCTGATATGCCCTTTTAGAATGAAAATAAAGTTCAGTGGTACTATTTAACGTGTTCGAGCAATAAAGTAGCCAGCAATATTAAAAACAAATATTAGTCGTGATGCATTGTAAAAAAAAGAATTTTTTTTTTTTTTTTTTTTTTTTTTGTTTTAACCAAGATAAATATTAAAAAATATGATAGTGCTTTAGAGAATAAAATTTTGCTGAATACAAAGCAATTTGAAATTATGTTTTTATTTTTTGGCGGGAAATTTTGTACATTGCACACACACACAAGATGGTCCGAAAATTATAACATTGGATTGAAATACTAGTAATATTTCTACTATGGTATCTACCAATGTAATTTTCGTGACTGTCATCTACTGAAACGCTAGTTCCGAAATCTTGGACCCATATCTTGACTCGTCGAGGTGCTGGGCTGGGTGTGGGTTTCTTCCAATCATCGCGAAATACATGCGAAATAGGAGGGATTGTCTTTGTGTAATCTTAGTTGACTTATTGGTAACTTCTTCGTTTTCACCGCTACCATTTCCATTTTATCTGAGTTCTTCCTTTTTTAACATCTGCAAAACTAATATAATATAGTATATATATATATATATCATGTAATATGATTATATATATATGATATATATATATATATATATATATATATACTATAGTTAGTATAATATATATATATATAGTTATATATATAATATATATATATATAGTATTCTACTACTGTAAATCTCTGCACATATGGTCTTAGGCTAATAATTTTACTAACATTCAAGATGTTAACAGAAAATAAAAGTATAGCAACTGTGTTGAAAACACTAATTTCTCTGTGTTTGTTAATGTGAAAAATAGTTTTTTAAAAATTGAAATTATTATTAACGCTTAAAAGCTAGTAAATAATTCATGGTGTACAAAATTCCTACTTTCAGGAGTAAATAAAGCAAAGTTTTAATTATAATCTTTAAGGTAAAACGTACGTACCAAAGAATCCTCCTAATATCCATGCATCTGATTGAAATTTGAACCTATAACTTACACTTGTTAGGCAGTGTTGAAATTATGAGTGGCCCGACGGAGTGATAATTTCAACGCTACTTTGAACCTTAAACTCTTAATAAAGAATTGAGAATCCGACTAAGCACAAAATCTAGAATTTATATATATCATATCAACATTAAAAAAAAGTAATAAGATAGAATAAAACACAGTCTTATCTACAAATTAAAAAGGCATATAAAATGAGTGAAAGACCTCGTATCGGACTGAGTGAAAATATGAATTGAATTGAATGAGCCCTCATGATCAATATATATATATATATATATAATATATATAGTATATTATATATATATAATATATATTACAATATATATATAAATATATATAGGCTACTAGTATATATATATATAATATATATATATATATATATATAATAGTAAATGATATAGTATACGATAAGTTCCAATTGAATGGCCACGGCGCAGAACTGGACGTGGATCAAAAAAAATTCGCAGGGTAGACTTTATAAGAGTAAACACTGCTAGGGGGGGCAGCTGCCCCTCTCTGACGACGCCCATGTATATATAGAGCTTGTAATAACTACTAAACTTCACGTAGTTATATAATAGTAGTGACTTACTTGCCCCTAGTTATTTTGAATCTTTCGTCATTAGAATATAAATAAAAATGTAGCTATTTGTTCCTTAAAAATTGCCATATATTTACCTGAGACAATCTGCTTTGGGTCTTGTAAAATGCAATGAAGAATACTGTAAGGAAGGCTTGAAAGTCTCTTGCCATCCTCATTATAAATTATGTATTAAATGACATATAAGTTAATATATTTCAAAGTCACTAATAAATAAATAATCTTTAAATTCTAAGTATTGCAAACAACACATCAGCAGGAAAGTCACTTATTTTCTATCAAGGTCAAATCCGAAATGAGCGATTTCTTCGTTTATTAGCAAGGATATTTCAATACCGTTTTCGGGTATATGGGATCACCGATATATCAATATATCGATTGATTCAAAATATAGGTCTGATTTCACTTCAGACCGAAAGATTGAATTAAAGCCTGATATATATTTATAACTTATATGATATATATATATATATATATAAGTATATATATATAATATATATAGTTATTAGCTATATATATATTATATATATATAGTAAATATTATATGAATATATAATATTATATTTTACATTAATAATTAATATAATATAAATTTGTATTTATTATATATTTTGCATTAAATATTATATATTTATATATATATAAGTAGTATACTATAATATATAATATAATATAATATATATTACATTAATAATATTATATATATTATTATGATATATATATTATAGTATAATATATTATAGTATATATATATAGATATTAGTATCATATATTATATATATATATAATTATATATATTATAGTTACATTATATATATATATATATATATAGTAGTATATATATATATATATATATATATATATATATATATAGGGTATAGATATATATATATAAATATATATTATAATATATAATATATAATATATATTGGCTATGGTACATGTGAAATGAATGCAATGTTTTTTAGCATTAAATTTTTTTTTTATTACTGAAAAACTTTTAAAATACCGTATAATTGACAAAATTAAATTACTTATGGTGTGAAAGTCATTTAAGTCTTTATTTTATTTTCTTAATTTTTTTAATCCTTTTGTGCCATGTATGGCTATTTTATTAATTTCTTTTATATATATAGTATATATATACTATAATATATATATATAGATATATATATATATATATATATATATTATATATATATATATATATATAATATATATAATATATAGTAATAGATAATATATAGTTACGAAAGTTGTTGTTTAGTGTATTGATATGCGCTTTCTTTTATAAAGAGTGACTAACAGAATGTTGTTATCATTTCTGAAAGCGAAATTCTTTTTTTTTAATTTATTTATTTAGGTATTAAATTATGTTTTAATATGTTCGTCAAAGTTATCAGAATCTTGAATCGTTAAATACTAATATAGAATGAACAAAGTGATAGCTGTAAGATTTTTTTGAAATATTTAATTATTATACAAATGAAATAGAAAATGGATTAATGATTATATTCAATGGAAAGTGAACAAGGACGTGGAAATAGTTGTGTTTGCATCTTGAATTAAACGCATGACTAGTAACAAGCTAGGTTTAGAGTTCTTGACGAGGTAGGCCAAGGCGTTAAGTCTGTAGGAGGAAACATAAGAGAAATAATATTAGGCATCCCTTTATTGCGGTGGATAGCAAGTAGGTTTTAAAATGTTATCATCGCAAACGTTAACGTGCTCCCATGGGGACATAAAGGAGTCATGCCCGAATTTTCCCAGCTTTTTAAACACTGGATTTTATGCAAAATTTATGGCCCTGCAGAGAGAGGCTAAGCAAGGCAGTTACGCAGCACTCACTCCCTAATCTACTCTCTCTCTCTCTCTTCTCTCTCTCTCTCTCTCTCTCCTCTCTCTCTCTCTCTCTCTCTCTCTCCTCTCTCTCTCTCTCTCTCTCTCTCTCTTTCTCTCTTTCTCTCTCTCTCCTCTCTCTCTCTCGTCTCTCTTCTCTCTTTCTCTTCTCATCTCTCTCTCTCTCTCTCTCTCTCTCTCTCTCTCTTCGCAGAAATCAGTCAGAATAGAAAGAATCCAGAGAACGTAGTTGATATGTATCTCGCCTCCATCTAGAAGTCGCTAATTGCCAACGATCTAGAAGCTAAATATGGAAGACGAATTACGACCATCATCCGACAGCACGCGTCGCCAGTTCTCGGAATTTAGGACAGGGATCCCGAGAAACTGGTATAATCCCCATCCAAAGTCCGAGGTGGTAGTAGATAAACGCTAAGTAGTTTTCCAAATTTATTTCCCATTCAAACAAACATCAAAAGATAATAAAATTAGTCTAGTCCCAAGTGAATCTAAGCTGGTCTAATGAAAACCTGTTTAAAATACAGATAAAAAAAACAAAAATATTTAGTATAAATATAAATAATCATTTAGTTAAAAATTAAGTATTAATTAAATAGATTTCATAATTAGCTAAATTTGTTTTTACTTTATTATCATTTTAACCATATTGAATTTTTATTGTTTAAAATAAAATATTTATATTTTCCATAAATCTTACAACAATAACATATTAAGGCAAAATATTTATATATTTCATGATCATACAAACATATTCATAAAAATTATTTATATCGCAGATTAAAATTAAAAAGTAACTAGAATTATATTAAAAAATTTATATAAAAGATTATAAAACAATTTAGAATTGATAAACAATTATTATAATATACATTCTCACTCCATTCAATTCATTATATTATTAAAGAAATAAATTCATGCATTTACCAGGTGTTAGAACAACTGATTCATTCAAATCATTATTTATTATTATTACTTATTATTATTATTATTAATTATTATATTATTATTATTAATTAGTTAAATTAATTATTATTATTATTATTATTATTAATTATCATTATATTATTATTATTTATTACTATCATTAATTTATTAACATAGATTAAATTTCAATTGTTCCTTTACTTGATATCTCGAACTTCCTATCTATCCCATTTTAGGGATGAATAGCCTTTCCTTACATTGTGATGGCTTTAACTATTTTTACTGTCTGTTTATGGTTAAAACATATAATTATATATATATAAAAAAAATAAGACAAAATTATAAGATAATATATATTAACATATAACAATATTTTAATATAATATACATTATTATATATTATATATATATAGTTATAAGTATATATATAGTTAGTATATATATATATAATAATATAATAGCTATATATTAAATATATATTACTAGTATAATATATAATATACTTAAATTATATTAAATACATTTATAAAATTTTTATGAAGAATTTTCCACAATATAAAGTAAACTGTTTTAAATATATTTTTGGAACTTTATTTATTTATTCCAACCCCGAATCCTACTGTCTAAATGTCTAGTAAAATTCAAGCTAAGGCTTGTCTTCTATGATCCCCTTAAGTTCCAACTAATGATCATTCTGAGGTTGTAGGCCCTTTTAAAACATTCGGTGACTACTTCTCCCTCCTACTAATCCCTCACTCTTTCTCTCTTTCCCGAGCTACTGGTTCTTCCTTTCTCCCCCACGATCTCTCTCTTTCTCTCTCTTTCTCTCTCTTTCTCTCTCTTTTCCAGGGAGTATCTAAAAGAGGGGTGTTCTCATAGGGTTTTTACTTGGGGCTTTCGGGGAATATTTATTAGTCGTAAAGCGGTAAAGTTAAGCTTAAAAGAGACATAAAAGTGTTGAATCTGTAAACAAATATTACCAAATATCACTGAGTTATGATATCATGGCGCCAATTGATTCCCGAAGACCAAACATGAGATGAATTTAGAGTGCTTGATAGACATAAATGAAATTTAATGTCTTTTATATCGTAATATTTCAATTTTACAATATTATCTCTACCCCCGGAAATTGAAGCCAGGATTGGTTTCTTACTTGAAACTGCACTCAATTCATCTTACTACAAAGTCTAGAATGTAATATTCAATTGTAGGTGAAGCCAAAGCTACTTTAAAATTTGGTTTCTAGTAAATTTAAATTTTACTGGAATACGAAATCTGATGAAATAAACTTGATATGAATTAATAAATTTAATTTTTTAATTAAAAATTGTTGGATGTTAACATCCTTATGATACAAAGTTTAAATTATTTATTTAAATCTATTGGTCTTCTGGATCAATTCCATGAAAGTTAGTAAAAGGAAAAGTTTTACGTCACAATGTAAAATGGACAAATGTGTACAAAAGATTTTGTCTTTACAGTACTATGTTAACGAAATTATACAAAGATAAAAGCACTGCTAAAATAATAAGAAGATGAATTAAAACATTAGCAAGTCACATAACAAAAATACGTTTGGAAGTCATACACAATTAATGAGATAATTTGAGGAAAATATTAATATTATAGAATTAACATCCAAGGAAAAGTTGATGAAAAAGAAATGTATAAAACCATTGGTTAAAGCGTTAGTATGTAAAACATTCACAATTAGTAAGGAAATTTGGCAAACATATTAATAAGCAATGTTTGTTGGTCTGTGGGTTATGTTAGTTTCGTAAAATCGCCCTTTAAAATTTAAATTATTATAAATTAATTGGAATCGCTTTAACGTTATATGAAAAAAAATTTTAGTTTAATATGGTCGCCATTCAAAGACGTTAAAACATGATTAAAATTTTGGGGTTAGGGTTATTGGGCTTTTATAATTACAATTAAAATTACCAAGTTATTTATTAATTGAAATTTAAAGTTTAAATTGCAATTATATTTTTTATTAAATTATTAAATTATAAGTTATATTTTCCTGATTTAATTAAAAGTAAGTTTGAAATTATAATTAATTTTAATATTATTTCTTTTAAAATTATTTAAAAAAAAAATATTACAAGCGTTTCTGATTATTTAAATTAAAACTAAATACTAAATTATAATGGTTTATTTTTACTTTTATATGTGTCAAGAAAAGGTAGATGATGAAAGATTAGGACAATTAAATCGAGGGAACAGCTAAATCCTATAACTGACATAACAGGTTCATATTTCGTGTAAATAAGAGTTAAGAATTCAAGAAAATTAAATTTTTTTCTTCTTGATACGCGATATGATTGTGCGTCTCTTAATTTTCGATCAAAATTGCAGAAATTGTGATTGTGTTGGCGTGACAGAATTTATTAACTTTAAAATTTAAAGTGAGCGATTGTTTTATATCGTAAGCAATAAATTTTATGCAATAAGTTCAGCTAATCTAAATTCCCATATTCATATTTAATATATACTTTACGCGTGTCTGTATATATTATTTGTATTATTTGATTTTAGTTTTTATCTTTTAGAAATATTTTACATCTATTCCATTCTACTGCTTTCTTTCTGCTATACCTATCTTCTTCTTCTTACTTTAAAACACAACAGTTACTTCTTTATTTTCAATCAACATCATTTCTTATTTCACATTTTATTATGTTTTTATAAATCTTTTTCAAGACTTATCAATAAATATGAGCATCTTATTGACACGGAATTGAGGACATATATATAGATAAAATCAGGACATGAAATATTATACCTACTAGCTTTAAAATAATATTTATTCAATAGACAAAAATAATAAGCTTCTTTTTTTAGCTATCGTTTTCTGTTTTACTATTAATATAAAATCACAATATTGGAATATTTTTTTATATATGGTAATTTTTGTAATGAATTTGAAAATCAACATCGGAATCTTACCAATCAATAAAGAATCTGGGTGGTATTTCTATTTATATTATGATTTAGCATTATATAGGCATCTTAAATTCCTGAATCTATTCTTTTGTTTCGTTTATCAAAATCGATGAAATTTAAAGTTTCTAGATTTTTGTTATCAAATATACAGAGTATAAAAGAGGTGTAAGGTCGTTTAATATTTGAAATATTAAAGAGATAACGATAGATTACTACAGTCATTATGAAGCTGAATCATCGATTAGTAAAGTCTATAAGTTTAAAAACTCAAAAATAAATTAAATTAAAAAGTAATTCTGAGTAAAAAGTATTTACGTTAATACTGTAGATAAATTGGTTAATATACTTTATATATATAATTAAATATAATTCTGTATAATATTTATGTATACTTTATAGATACATAATAATACTTAACATTCATTTGCTCAAAAGTATCTCATCTACGCAAAATTAAAAATACAATACATTTTTCAAATACGAATTTTTAGTTATTTTATACATTTAGTCTTGCCTATAATTAAAAATAATAAAATTAAAATAATAATATAATTACAGAATAAAGGTAACAAAAAAAGTTTTTTTCGATTTTTATTTAATTTTTTAATATTATTAAACCGTAAATAATAATTTATATATAGATACCTGTCTGAGCTCAAAAATAAAAAATTTTCTATACTATATAATATTTATAATATATATATACGTTAATATATATATAAACTAACATAATATAAATAAATAATTAATCGAGTGAGAGCTTTTATTTATTCTAATAAATTTATATTAAGTATAATAAAAAAAACGTAAATAATATATATTATATATATATATATATATATATATATATATATTGTATATATATTTATTTCCTCTGTACTCTTTTGAAGTTTTGCAAAAAATAAATATGAGTAAAGATGATATTTGTATATAAAACTTAAAATCTAAAAGATATAAAAAATATAGTATAAATATAAAATGGTATGTAAAGTTTTTATACATTTTTTAATAATTATAATAAAGGTATACGCATACCGTGACAGAAAACTTAATGTCTGCTCCATATTGTAAGGAAATTGCAAAAAGTATGAAAATATTTAAAAATATTTATTATATAAAATTTTATAAATATACCTTAAATTTAAATTGTTACTTGATAAGTTAATGATGTTAATATAGCTTTTAAACTATCTATATTGTTATGTTCTTAAATTAGAAGAGTTCTAGATCCATTTATATGCTCTCAGTGCAGGTTTGAGAATTTTCTTTCTTGTTTGTAACTCTGTAAAGTTTACAAATCTATTCGGGAACTCGTCATAGAAAAGAAGACTATGAAGTATGTGCGTTAAAAAGAATTCCATTCAATTCAGAGACTGTCTATTTACATTTTCACTTAATAGATGTTAAGCATAATTGTTATTTTATTATGTTATTGTATTTACTAATCTATATTTAACCGTTCAAAAATAGTTTTCAGAATGAAATTGGTCCCAACCAGAACAACTTAATCCTTTCTGTCTGGATAGTAATGCATAGAAATTTGTAATCAATTACTCTTTTTTTCAATGATTAAAAATTCTCAATGATCTAAATTATAAAATATTTATTATAATTCTAGTGGAAAATCTGATCAGTGGACAATTTTAACTAAGAATTTCATTTCTAAATTGTTAATTTCAAAATAAATTTTATTTATTTAACAATAAATCACGAATTAAAATAATAATATGAAATTTAGATTGAAGAGAAAATAATTTAATATTATAATTTCCTGATTATCTGCTTTATAATCATTATTATCAAATAAATTCCATTTATAAATCCTTAATGTTATAAATAGGAACTATTCAGTTTCAATAATTGGAAACTGATTTTCGTATCAATTTAGATTCCATGCTTAGGATTACAAGTTGTCTTTTTATTTCTAATGTTTTTTTTACCGTATATATAAATTTAATTTTATCGAAAATAATCTAATTTTTCAAGAATTTATATATAGTTTTGAATAGTTTTATGTTAAATAGAAAACTTATTAATTTAACTTAATATTTAATTATAAGTTGTTAACATTATAGGTTAAAAAGTATTTCTTATTTTGCTTTATATACCGTCACTACTCATTCTTTATTTATCAAAAGTATTTGGGTAGGTAATTTATCGAGCATTCATATGTAGGATTATCGATGTTCAAAATTTTTAATTTCAGTTACTCAATCTTCTCTTCTCAGTTAATATCAATTTCAGAAGCCCTAAAACTTTCAAGTTTGCTCTAATTCATTTTAATATATTTCACAAGCTTCTCTACTTACAGTTTTTAAAAGAATCCTTGATTTACAATTTTATACAGTTTTTAAAAGTAAGTCTTCCTTTCCAGTTTACGAGTAAAAAAACCGCAATATGTTGTTATACTCAGCTTTGGAGGCTTTCGTCCTAGTCAAAGAAGATTTAATTATTTAGGACTAAAATAATCACACTAAAACACAGATATGACCATCAATGCAATTATGTACTGTAGAAATAGTAATATTTCAATAGTATTTCTAATGAGAAAATAGGATTTTATTTCTATTTAATTGTATGTATTTCTGTTTTGTTAAATCAATGTGACTAATAATGTAATTTCTATCTAAGTTTTTTAACTTTTCTACTTTTATCTAGTTATTTTGTGAAATAGACAGGTGAGTGTTTGATATTCTTTAAGTCTTACATGATAACGTTGATTGAAAACTTAAGGACTTCAATTAGGCTTTTTTGAATTATTGCTTGTAACTAATATTCGATTGGCCATTGTTGTTCGTTTAAAAATGATTTTTATACCTCTACACTTGGAAATGGCTTCAATTATCCAGTTATATCAGCATGATCGTGTCTAAAGCTTAACGATACCTTAAGCAGAGTTTCTCTAGACACAGAATTTTAAAGTTATATGTTACTATGTAAGCTATAGAGTTCTGAAGTATAATAGCTGCTTTACCTGAAATCAAGATTTAATTCTATATGCGAATGTTTAGAAAGACAGAAATTAAGAAATGAAATGAAAATGAGAGGTTGAAAGTTTAGTTTATTCAGATTACTGATTAGTGGGATCGAGTGATTCTTATCTCCATCAAATAATTTGTGCCGAGATTAAGGAAATGAATGGAATCATGAGTGAGTTCGTGTTTTGTGTAATGGTCAATTTTTTCTTGAGAATTTTACATAAGTGCTTGTGATAGATACTATCTGTTAATGAAATAGACATAGATGAATGTATGATTGTACAATATAGTATGAGTGTACTGGTAATTTCCATATAATTATATCCCAGAACTGCAACTTGTTTTCCTTTAAAATCTAGTCACAACACCACTATGAGACGAGAATATATTAGTGAAATTTTCACTGTTAATATTTAGTTGTTCAGCATTCTCACTTGTAACCACAATATGTCACTGGTTATTTCTGAGGACATGATATAAAGAATACGTGCTAGACTACTAAATATAGATATATAGTCTCAAATATTGATATGATAGATGAGGAACTACTCAAAGAAAAATAATATAGAGAAAGGATTGTTAGAGAAGCTCTATTTTGAATTACGGGCTGTTCACTCTACAAACACCCTAGAATATCTCTATAGTGCGCTTATTATGTGTTAGTTATTATGTGATATTTCTGATAAATGAGACACTACTCTATCACACTGTGTGCTCACAAGTTTGTCGCCCTCTCGTGTTTAAAGTTACAGGAAGACTGTCCACTCTAATCTTTCGATATGTCTATCGTCTATCATACACCTTAAACTTGCTATCAGTTCCTGGTTCAACTTTTCGCAACTTGTGGAGGAACTCGGAGAGGTTACAATATAATCAATGGTGAGCAGATTACACACCTCATTGAACAGTTTTGAGTTCATGTTGAATTCGATTCCCCTGTCCGATACGAATCTCTTGATTACCTCACAGAACATGAAGAACAGAAACTACAGTAGCCTGTTTTAAAGCATAGGCAACAGGATACTTGCTGAATCTGAAAATGAATACCAGCAATAAACATCACTTGCTATAGGGTAGTTGTAAGAGGTCTACATAAAGGGTATCAAAATTCTCCAACACCTTCATGTATCTACCAAATTCAGGAGAGATCTTCCTAACGCTTTTGTTTTTCTGACAGATTTCGGAACTCTGT
>JABUQX010051805.1:25000-27500 GCA_015478945.1 Trachelipus rathkii
CGTCGTAGTAGCAGCGAGTCTAGAGCTGTACTCGGTCTGTTACAGGGTGTCAAAGGAAAGGGCAACCCAGCCCGCATGATTGCAGATGCTCTCCTTATTTTAACGTAATTGGCAAGAGTTTTTAATAACTTTGGAAATAGGCAAAGGAAGACGGCAAGAGCCATGGCAGCGTCGCGTGGGTTTTATTCAGAATGAAAATGAGTCCTGAAAAATTTTCAGGTGAAAGGAACCGTAGTATTTGAAGACACTGTAAGTTGTTTGGGCCGGGATTTGAATCCGCCTATTCGCGCACAAGTTTGCCTAATAACATATCGGGAGAATAATGGTTAATCACGTCAAGGCTATTAATGGATAACAGGTTGTAATTTGTTAAGCGTACGACAGAAGGTATGTACCTTGAGAAAGTGCCTACAGGCACATTCACACAACTCTATGAGACTTTTAGACAGCACGAACACGTGAATGTTTCCACTCGCAGAAGTTGAGATCAACACCGGTGTCCCCGTATTTTTGTGGGTAGAACGACCGCGCAGTGCTGCCGAGAGGTCGGTGTATAATTTGATTATTGGTAATATTGTAAGGGGTTATTACCCATATCAGCCAAATCTCGCTGGGAGGTTGACTAAGTGTCAACGGACAGCACCTTGGTTGCAAGACGAAGAATAACTCAGGGGAGTTACTATTTCCCATCGACGAGTGTGCTGAAGAATGATTCGACTAAAGAATCCATGGGGAGAGGCGCAAACCAAAAAAGGAAATCAATGTCGAGTGAGGCCGAGAACGGTTGAAAGATAAAGTTATGGAGGAAGCACTGCAATCTGTCGAATCAGTCCAGCAATCATGATTGGAGTGAATGATGATGACAGAACCCGGATACCATTGTTCATAGAACGGAAGCCCCCATAATTTCCTCCTTTGGAGATGATGATAAAAACAGCTGATGAGTGTAAAGAAGCTCACGCTGTGCCAGCGATAAAATACTTGAAAAATAATTTGGGAAGTTACAAAGACACTATTGAGGGATCTACTTGTGAAAATGTGGCCATTGAGAAGAGAGTCAATTTAGCAATCAGTAATGAAAGTAGCGTCATATTGGAAAATGACGATGCCACACAACTAAGTACAGTTCTAGACAACATATGTCGCAGGCCGCAAAGACCAAACATAAGAGGTTTACGAATGATCGAAATTACTGAACTGATCAAGAAAGGTTTTAAAAGAAAACACAGAGTGATGACATGACTCTTGCGGAAGATATGGAAGTCGTTTAGGTAGAGGTTGCACCGGAAAGGTGTCAGTAATAAAATGCTCAAACCGAGAGGATGATAAAGATGAGGAGAAAGAAGGAAAAAAAAAAAAAAATTTTTTTTTTTGGCGGGAAAAAAATGGGGGCCGCGACGCAGGGATGCATCAGATAAATAAATCCTCAAACATTATTGTTGGCCAGAGAGTAAATAAAATTGCGTCCGTGGATGAAAGACGAGAATGACAGAAAAGCAAAAAGTTTAACGGAATTAGTAAAGAAGTTGGTAAATGCCATTGTGCCAAAAGATCTCAAAGAAGTTGCAAAGACTAAAGCAAAAGTTGTACCATGAGGAAAATGGTGAAAAATGTCTATGAAGATTATCAACAGAGCGAAGCTGACGAATGTATGAGAGAAGAAACATTGGTAATTTGGAAATAAAGTGATGGAAAGAGAAAGATTTTATTGAAAAGGGGTATGTGAAAAGTAAAATGCGCAACATACAGTGAAGTAAAAACGAAGAAAGATGAATAAGAGCGAATATTGTATAAGGAAATTCTAAACAAACAGGAAGTACGCGTTTGTTAGAGGCATTATGGTGCCACAAAAAAATTTCGTTAAAAAAGGGATATTATCCGTTAAAAGGATGGTGGAAAGTTTAAAAGATGAATGAAGAGTGTTGGAGGAAAACATTTTTTTTTGAATAAATGAAGAAAGTAGAAGAGTTTGGTGAAGGGTAGACGGAAAAAGAAGGTGATGAAGAGAGTAGAGAATCGACGTCGAAAAGAAAGACGTCGCAAAAGAATTTTTTTTTAGCAGTGAACAATGATAAAAATGTAGACTGTCAAAGTCTTGGTTGAAAATAATGGATTAAAAAAATGAAGCCGACCATTTTGTTGACAAAGATCAGGACACTCCACAGACCTGGCAAGATCATCTGACCTACCTCCGGAAATGTGGCTTGGTAGATTGAAAGAAGAAAGGTTTCAATTCGTATAACAAAGTGTGAGTTTGCTCTACTAGTGTCGAATTTTTTTTTGGGGGACCAGCCATATTGGTTAACGGGGAGAAAGGGTCCTTCATGAAGACACGTTACGCCTTAAAATTAATGAAAGCTGAAAAGCGCCATGTAACAAAAAACAGGTGCGGTGTTGGTTTTTAGAATTGACTGGGTACTACAGGAATTCTGGATTAAAAGGTTATGCAAAAGTGCCGCTCCATCTCCTCTGACCCTCACAAAGAAAAGGTTAGCCACTC
>JABUQX010051806.1:20000-32500 GCA_015478945.1 Trachelipus rathkii
GTGTCCTCCCCTCAGGTGTTCTGTTTTTGTCTCCTACTTTATCCTGCTTGTCCATTAAGGATCTTCTCACCTGCACATCAACTCTATTCACTCATATGTCGATGACTCGACCTTCATTCTTCACTCATTTCAATTCTGCTCCTCTTTTACTTCTAAGAATTGCCTCCCGTCTTAACCTTTCCGATTCTATTCTCGTAGAATTACCGGGTGGGGTCGTCTCAACCTTGTGAAATTAATTCTTTAAAAAACCAATTCTGCAAATCTCCCTCTCTAAGACAACCTTCTAACTTTCCTATCTCTTTCGTCGGTTTCCTCGTCTCTTCCTGTTGACAATTAAAACTTTCTTAGCCTTAATATAACAAAATGTCTTGGAAACTCACATCACAACGGTTGCTAACGGGTGGTCTCAAAGAAACTGGGAGTTCTGTTTAGACTGCGTGACCTTTTTTTCCTTCTTCTCAGTTGCTCCAGCTAAACAACAAGGGGTTCATCCGCCCTTGTATGGAGTATGCTCTCATATCTGGGGGGGGGCCTTGGTTTCACCCGGCTTTTGGATAGGGTCGATTCAAAGGAAAAGGCTTATAAACTGCCCTGTACTTTCTAGTTACTTGGACCCTCATTTTTGCGCGGCGATATTGTGCTTTATCTCTTTTCTCTAGGTACTGCGGCAAGTGGTCGAGGGAACTTTCCACTCGCGTCACCACCTTTCGATCCAGAAGCACAGGGGTGCTATGTTCGGCACATTTGAAGTTTTGTGTTAATATCTTAAGTAATCGCAGACTTCGTTCGCTGTGGTGCTTCCTGTCCTTTCCTGCCACCTCGTTTGTGGATTCTCTCCATTCTTCTGTGTTTCCTACTCTCAATTTTAATTTCCCAGCACTCTTAACATCTGCGTCTCGCGTGCTGCATGCTGCATAATCTGAGTTAGATGAATATTGAGTACGTTTAAACACCATCCTCCTTTGAGATAGGGCTCTGCCGTGAGCGGCGTGTCAAGTGTAAAAAAAAAACCGAATGTGTGTTTCACGTATTTTAAGAGTTCGTTCCTGGAGACGAGAAGTTAACCTGCTAAGCAAATGATGTAAGACACACAAGATTTTACAATAGAGTATTTTAATATCTGTTTGAACAGTTTAAGTATTTTAATGTCTTTGCCCATTTCTCTTCCCCGTACACCCTCCTTTTCAGAATGAGCTTATCTAACAATATTTCCCGTAATTTTTTAAAATTTCTGGGTACAATCTTTAAACTTTGAAACAGGGAGTCCGCTCCTCAACCGAATTAATTTCACCAGCGAGAGAGTCAGCAACTTCCTTTCTCCCATCAGTACTCCTGTGGAACCTGGGCCATTCTTTTTCCCAGGATAATATTGGATCTCATAACTATATTCGCCGAGATCATCTAGAACGCGTGCCAACTTTCTGTCCACCAGCTTCATTGTATCTAAATAGACCAACGGTCTATGATCGATATAGAGAATAAAAGTTAGACCCAGCAGGAACAGCCTAAAGTTTTTAATACCTCATCTTATAGCCAACACTTCTCTTTCTATTGTCGATGCCCTTCTCTCACAAGCGCTAAATGAGTGTGAATTATATGAAATTACCCATTTTTCTCCATTCTGCTTCTGGCAAAGACCAGCCCCCATACCGGTTCCACTCGCATCCATGAACAATTCTAACCTCTTCGCATGTGGTGAAAAGTCTAGGAAAGCCAACTCTATTGATTCATTCATAAGCCTTTTTAATTCTTCAAATGATTAACTTTGTTTCATCGTCCAATCAATCAAATCTTTTCTATTTCTGCCGGTCAACCCACTAAGAGTAGCAGAGGAGCCACTTCTGAACAATTTCTGATGAATTTCCTCTGGAAGTTGATCATTACGAGGTATCTTCTCAATTCTGAAACATTCTTCGGTTTTTTCAATTTGTCAATTTGATTTACATACTTAGGCAGTTTCCTTCTACCAGTTCTGCTAATTATGTGGCCTAAAAATTGGACTTTCTTCTGTACCCATTTACATACTCACTTTCACCTTTACATTGGTTTCACAAATCTTCTGGAGGACACGTTTTATCAAATCTCTTCGAGATCAGGAGTACATCGTCTACATAAATCACAACTTTATCTCTGCTAAATCCAGTTAATATCCGTTGCATCTTCCTCTGGAACGCTGCTGGCCCGTTTTTGAGTTCAAAGCTCAATCTCTTAAACCTATATTACCCGCTTAAGGTGGAAAACGCAGTACAATCTTTACTTTCTTCCTCCAGCTGCACCTGGTAGTAATCCTTAACCAGGTTCATACTTGTAAAATAATATGCTCCATGACAGCCGAAGACCGTTACGGTGAATGTGGTCATGGAAAACCGGTCAGCCTCTGTTACTTTATTAAGCCTGCGGTAGTCTATTTACTTTGTAATGTACCATAATTTTTCCTAATTTGGACCATTGGAAAACTCCACTCTGAAGCATATTGTTCAACAATCAACAATGTTCCTCAAACACAATTCTCTCTCCTGACTTTCTATTTCACCATTCGTTCTTTGGTTGAGCATTCTTGCTCTTTGGTAAATCGGGGTGTCGTCATGTAGCTTGATTTTGCACAGGGTCATCGATGTCCTTCTCACCGGTATCACTTCTGCTAAATGCCGATTGGTATCCCCTTAATGCTTATATTATTTCCACCCGATGTTCAGTTGTTAATTCCTCCATAAACTCTATTTCATTAACCAATCTTTCTTTCGACCATTCTTGCTCCATGACTGATTGTTCCGGTGGTTCTGGTACTATCGTGTTCACTGTATAAGTTTCGCCTCGAATCGTACCAAATCACCCTCATCCACCATCAAGTGTGCTGTTCCGAGGATCTCACCCCTCCCTAAATATGTTCGCCCGGCTGTCAGTTTCTTCACCAGCACTTCTCCTTGGTTATCTTTCTATTTCACTAAACCCGGCAACAGCCTAAATCTTTTATTATAACCAATTTTGTTATTTTCTTCCTTGTTATCAATTAATAAGGCAAGATCCAATTTGGGGCTGGGGCTGATCTCCATTTTCGGCCCCACCTAAAAATGAACATAAAATTCGGAATTTTCAGCCGAGTTTGACTATATAAACACCAAAATGTAGCTTTTTTTGCACTCTAAAACGTTCATTTCCGGTGTTTTTCTGTGTCTGTAGTCATTCTTTCAGAATTTTCAATTTTCAATTTTCATGTTTTTTGACATTCTTCAAAATGGGGTCCAGAATTTTTTCCGAAATGACTTCAAACTTGAAATATGCATAGATAGGTCTATTATCTAAAATAGTACAGAATTACTTTTTCGATTTTTTGAGTTTTGTGCTCAGCGTTGTCCAATTTCCAAACCCATTTTTTTTTTTTTTTTGAAATGAAAAATTGCGATAATTTTTTTTCTGTTCGGGCGAAGTGGATGAAATTTTCAGGGCTTTTGTAGTCAGGGGAGATGCACATTTTTTACTTAAATCATTTCTTTGTATATGCATTATTTTTTGATTTGTTCTTGGAACAAATTTTCAAAAAAAAAAAAAAATTTCGAAAATTTTTAAAAAAAATTCTTTTGAGTATACACAAAAATTATCTAAGTAAAAAAGATGCATCTTGCCCGATTACATATGCCCTGAAAATTTCGTTCACTTCGCCCGAACAGAAAAAAATTATCGCAATTTTTCATTTCAAAATCCAAAAAAAAAATGGGTTTGGAAATTGGACAACGCTGAGCACAAAACTCAAAAAATCGAAAAAGTACTTCTGTACTATTTTAGATAATGGACCTATCTATGCATATTTCAAGTTTGAAGTCATTTCGGAAAAAATTCTGGACCTCATTTTGAAGAATGTCAAAAAACATGAAAATTGAAAATTGAAAATTCTGAAAGAATGACTACAGACACAGAAAAACAACCGAAATAAACGTTTTAGAGTGCAAAAAAAGCTACATTTTGGTGTTTATGTAGTCAAAATCGGCTGAAAATTCCGAATTTTATGTCCATTTTTAGGTGGGGCCGAAAATGGGGATCAGCCCCAGCCCCAAATTGGATCTTGCCCTTAAAAGTTTTTCCAACATTTCGTTTTCTTGGTTTGATCTGTTCCGACTTCCAGTATGCCTTCACACGAACCCATCCATTTTATGATAGCTGTACTTTCATCCATGTAAACTGGGATCGCAGTCACAACCCGTACACAATTTCAAAGGTCGGTTGGCAAACGCACATGTTCTGCGATTCCCGTTTCATCATAACGCGTAAATGTTTTTCATCCACATTTAGCTTGATTTGATTCTTTGTTAAGAAGGGCATTCCCAATATGACACCTTCCTTCAGGTAACTTACTACTAAATAATCGAATCGGCCGTAATCAATTTCGTCAATGGCAACTCTCAAGGTAACAGTTCTCTGGGATTCTGTGCAGTGAGAAAGGTCCCCTATGCCTCTCGGGGCCGAAGACCGCTAATCAATGTTGCGTTGCTACTGGGTGCTCCTGGCTGAAGGGACTAACGATTCCAGGATAGCCTACAGCAAACCACGATGAAACAAGGAGTAAGGTTTCTATAACCCGGCACTGCAAATTACATGTAGTAACATTTTGCAAAAATATTTTTATAAATTATTTTTCTATTACATTTTCTTCTATATTATTGATTATTTTGGCTAGGATTAGCCTAGGTAAGAAAGAGGGGAATATTTAATATAGATGAACAATTTATCCCTTTTATTATAATTAAATTAAGTTGGTACATTATAACCTACTGTCGTTTGTGGTTTATTTGGTAGTTGATCCTAAATAGAAGATAAGAACCCTTGATTACCAGCACTGGTTCAAGTGACAAGGCAACATTTTATAGTGGCCCGTCAAATCTTCTGAGGTAGATTTGAGACAAAAAAAGCTACATTACGGTGAAATCTTGATTCCGAGAGAATAAGGATTATACTTTGAAAGATTAGAGTTTTGGTTACAATTGTGGGTAGATATAGTGCATTGTTTTATTATATTATGGGAATTAAATTAAAAATTCATCAAGTTTGATTGTGTAAGAGTTAAAAAATATTGACTCTTATAAATTATTTATTAAATCATTATTAAATTATTTATTAAATCATTTTGTTACAATTCTACTGCTACTATATATTTTTGCTCGGTTTTATATTTTATCATTTTTTCTGGCAAATTTTACGGTTTCAGCAAAATTTTCATAACTAGTATTTTGTCAATTCGTATCACATTTTTTTTAACGTTGCCCCTCTAACTTGACATGAATGAGAAACTTTGATGAACCTATAGAAGACAAAGGTCAAGGGAGTACAAGCGCCATGAGTTTGTTGACAGAGCTCCAGGATATCCTGGTTAACGATAGAGAGAAGATAAATGTGGATCTGATTGCTGACACGCAAGAAGGTTGGTTCTGGCTCTTTGAATGAGAAAGAAGAACCGAAATATAAGACAGAGGGTGGAAAGGAAAAAAGAAGCAAGATTGTCAATTCTTAAAATATGGCAAAGTTTAGAAAGGAAAAAGGAAAAAAACAAATTTATGACAAGAAACAAGAAAGAAAGAGGTACGGAAGTGCAAACAGAATGTTCGTTACGCTTTAGAATACCGAAATAATACCTCTGAAGAAACTGATAGTAAAGTTTTGACAGCGAAAGCGGAACTGATATTGAAAGTAGTAAGAAGACACAAAGGAGAAAGAATAATAATAAATGAAAGAGGAAGGCCGCAAGAAAGTACACCATTGATGAAAGCTCTATCTCAAAGGTTGATTTCGGTGAGGAAAGTGAACTAGACAGAGGTGGAAAATTGTGGCTTAAGAGATTGGGGGAGCTAGAGAAGTCAGGGATGGATTCGGGTATGGCTGTTAATAGAATTTAGATCATCTTGGCTGGAGAGTTACTGGAAGTTCTGAGAACTTTCAGCAAAGCCAAGGTGAGAGCGGAAAAGCCACTTAAATATGGAATGTAGAAAGTTCAGACGTTTGGCACGTTCATAGAAGACTGTGAACTGCACGCTAAAGAACAGTTGGGTAGAGAAAAGGACTGTTGGGCAGTGGACTTTATAAGCTTTTTGGAAAGCCCATCACTGAGAACTTATTACAGCATCTACAGGGCGAAAATGAACTACACATCGATTATAGCCAGATTAAGGAGCTGATGTAAGGAAGAGAAGGAGAACGAATATTAGATATACAGCAAGAGTTTTTAAGAATAAAGATGAAGAAATATGAAAGATTTGCTGATTCTTCTCTCATGTTGCAGACAACCTATAAGGCATCCATAACAAAACAACAAAGAGACGTCGAAATATTAAAAAAGCAATTCTTAAAATGTCTCCCGAAAAAGGTTGCACGACGATTTAGGCTCGGATAGGAAGAGGCAAGGAGAGAGCAAAAAATACGATGGAAGAAAGTGGTGAATTGTTCAAAGGAAATGGACGAGTTGAGTAACCAGAATGAACCTTAAATAAATGCAATACCGATATGGGCTAAACTGCAAGAAAATAGAAGTGGGCGGATGACTTATGTGGATCAGGTTCGGTACGGAAGACCCTCTCGCAAAACTGATAGTGGACCAAGAGAACGCGATAATCGGAATGATAGATCTTACGATGGGCGTACTACAACATGTCACTACTGCAGAAAGAGAGAGCACATCAAACACGACTGTTAGAGGTTCAGATTATGGTGCCTGGTCTGTCGTAGTAGTGACCATAGACTAGCCAACTGCGATATGAGAGTGAGAAATAGAACTAGAAGTGTACTGACTATGAAAACACCTAAAGAAAATCAAGGTAGAAATGTCTCAATAGGATATAATGCCGAAGAACAGAAATATTTCCAAGGCAAGGAAGTGGGCCATTTTGGGAAGTTATGCCCCACGAAACTGAATTGGAAGCATTTATGAACAGGGGAAAGCTTCGTGAAACGAGGGTTCTCAGCCATTACCGGAAATGAGTCGGAGCCAACACCAAGAAAAACAGTAGTAAGTATGCAAAGAAGCATCCCGGTTGATCATGGTTGGCCAATACTGAATCCCGAGATAGAGGAATTTGAGAAAGTCAAGATGGAGTGGTGTTTTGCCCTTTGTCTCAGCGACCAGCTAGAGTGCAAAGTAAAAGTAAAACGGCTGAATCGGCAAGTGAAATAACCACTGGGGTTTATCGTACTATTGATAGATAAAGATGTCAGAATTAATGGTATAAATATAGCACCGCTGTTGCGGTTCTTGGTGAAATTCAATGATGTGGAATTTATGGCAATAATGTACTCGGGATCACAATACTGTTTAATTAGCGAAAGTGAGATGTGCGATATTCCGAATGCTGAAGTAATTAACAAAATAATAAGATTAAGAGAGATTGACGATCCATCTCTTTGCACAGAGTCATGTAGAATCGCTACCTTGAAAGTCACAATTGATGGTATAATGGACGATCTAAGTTTTCTAAAGGGAAAACTGATGATTTGCTAATTGGAGACTCTATGATACGATGGCTAGATAGGACTTTTTAATAAGGATAAAAAGAAACAAATGAGAGTATTTTATCCAGGTGACAAAGTGAGTGATAGCGTAGGTACCACAACAAGATTGATTGATTCTACAAATGTAGATTCAGATCCACAAGAATTGTGGGTACAAATGATATAGGACATAGAGGGTCAGAGAATTAATAGCAGATTAAAGAGGTTGATTTACGAGATGAAAGCTCGTGAAAGAAAGAAATGATTTTTTTGGAAATTTTACCTAGGTTTTGTGCCAGGATCAGGAAGTGGGGGATCTGAGAGAGTGTAAATAAAGGTTGTGATGAAAATGTTTTTGGAAAAATATTAGGTTTTTGGATTCGTGGAGAGAATTTCTGGATAAGGCGAAGCAAGAAATTAATTTTTGTCAGAGAGAGAGAGAGCTGAGTCTTGTAAAATTATCATTTCATCTTTAGATAAATCAACAAAAAACTAGGTAAAGTTGTGGGTGATGGACTAAATTTGGATAAGAATAATGCAATGTGAGGAAGCGGAGAGGAAATTAATATATATCTATCTCTACAGAGCTCAATATATATATCCATGCGGAGAGCACGTAAAAATTACAAGCATTGAAATATCAAAGTGCTATAGCCTTAGAAATAAAAGATAGCTGCCTGTTTATACAATAATGAGAAACTAAATATTATTTACATAACTGAAGCATTGGATTAATGGAAGAATTATTAGAGACTCCCTTCAGGAATATGAAAAATAGATGGATATTCACTTATTTATACAGCAAGAGAGGAAAAGAAGGGTGGAGGTATGGGCACTTTATGTTTAACAATATCATCTGTTTAATTGACGACTTTTAAAACTAATCATGATGTTGAATCTGTGTGGATGGATATCCTTATGTACAATAAATCATATAGAATAGGGGCATTTTATAAACCTCCTGGCCAGTCAAAAATTAAACGCAGAAATGGTGAAAGAAATGCACAGTAAGAAAAAGATTCTATAGTCATAAATGGCGATTTTAAAATTTTCCAATGCATTCAATGGAATTCCTGTCTTATATGGACCATATGAGGTTCTGTATTTATAAATTTATACTTTTAAGCCAGATGTTCTCCATGAACCTACAAGACACGATGTTACTGGGAGCTATATTGATGAGTTGATAAATTCTGAATTCCCTAAGGATAATTGAATGAAGCGGCGTGTCCCGAACAGGAGGCTTTAATTCCCACTCCCCAAGAAGCTGAATTACGTAAAGCAACTAAGATTAACCCACCCAATATTATTAAAGTTAACAATGTGAATAAGCAAGTCAATCCCAATTACTCTAATACCCCAATAGCTAGCAGAAAGACGGCTTTATGCTACGGAAAGGTTCTGTCTGATGGCGGGATCAGCGAGAATGATAATATTTAATAATTTTTCGAGCCCAGTCGTACCAAAATTATATACGTTTATACTTTGAACACAGAAATGACTAAGCGTTTACTTTTTATTTTTATTTAAAATATTATTTACACTATTTATAAGTTTGCACAATATGATCGCTTTCTATGACAAATTTAAGTTTACGCGATATAGTCCCTTATTCTGAGATAAATTAATGAATTTGGAATAATTGACAGCAAAGTAAATCAAATCTCGACGAAAATCAAAGCCAAAAAAAATTATTGAATTTATTTTTCCTCTATCGAGAAATCATTGTATGTTTATATGTTTGTGAAATGTGCAAATGGGATCATATAAAATTTAAGATAAGATACTAATCTTTACTTTACCAATTCTGCAATTCTTCCCAATGAATTACGAGACTTCTGTCTTCGGAGAGTAGATGATACTTGTTCCTTATTGTATTTCCTTAAAACTATCTATATATATTCTTATGACTATGTATACTTCTTCTTCTTAGGATTATGTTCCTTAATTCTAATGCCTTATGTCTAAGTTCCTTAAGTCTATATCTTCAACATTTAAACAAGAATAAGTATCTTAGATGAGGAGATATCTTAAAGGTGGAGATCCAAATATAAGCTAGGTCTAGGCATGAACTTCTTCACAATGGAGACCAAGACTATAAATTAAAGGGTAGCCAAAACTAGGAACCTGAATGAGAGAAAACAGTTACAATCAGCTTATAAAAGTTGTCCAATTGAAAAACAATGCTTGCATAAAATAAATAAACTCCATAATAATAAAATGAAATAAAATAAAATAAAATAATTCAGTAATAAAGCTCATATGTTCTTGTCTATATTCACCCCAATTATCCTTTCTAGGTTCTTGTGGTTTTTATATTTTTGGCATAAATCTTCTTATAGTCTTATTATTAGATCAGTGTCAACATCTCCTCTTCCACGATTATAATTCCTTATATTCACTAATGGAATTTATTTTTGAAAGACAAATAATACCTGCTAATTTAATGTTTTAAAACAAAGCAATTTAATTGATAACAATGTGTTTTAGAATTTTCAACACTAAAGGTCCTGTCAAGGCTGGACCGTTACATCCCCCGCACAATCTTTAGCCCCCACTTAAATTTCTTCCATTCAATTGTTTTTATTTCAACCGGGGATCATTGGCAAGGGGATGTTGTAATAATGTCAACCCTAACAGTATCGCACTTCACTTTGTTTTTATCAATTCACAGCACTGTTCGTATTATTTTCTTTAAGTTTGAAGAACACAATGTTTTTCCACTAGAATATAACTTATCCACTAATCTTAAATCTAAAATCAACATTTTTGTTTTTTTTTAAATTTTCTGGGTTTTATATTTTTTTTATATTTTTTCAATTTCTTCTCTTATCTACTAACTTATGACTAATTATTAAACTATTATCTTAAACTTTCTACACTTGTTCATTATAATTTCCAATTTCTTAGTGTCGGGGAGGCAATAAGGTACTGCTACTTAGATTGGTAACGACCTCCTCATCATCTAATATTTCTCGATATTGTTGGAAAAAAAGTCCTGTCGTTCCATGATGTCCATGGAAACAACACCTATATTTTCCATAACGTTTCGAATGCTTGAGCGGACAACGCTAGCAATTATTTTTTTTCTTTCTGGGTCAACTGGATGCAACCGTGATCGAGCACTAGAGTGTCTAATTGGTGTCGGAATATATTCATTTTCTGGAGCTGTCACAAACGACGAAGGCGTCCTAAGATTAACAGAACTACCGACCAACCTTCTCTCCATGGTAACAGAAGCAGTCGAGGTCGAAGGTTGTGATACATATTGAAAATATTCTTCGACCTCTCTACCATGGTTACGTTCAGAAAATCTTTCATGATTGTCCACATTAACCACAATTCTGGTAGTTCCTGTATCCGCATCGTCAGTGTCTGTATGAGTTCCTGATGTGTTAACTGGCCCTATCAATGGAGCAACTTCTGTTGGAACTCTAAAGTATTTGTTGAACTTTTTTACGAAAGCAAACAAAAAATCTCGATTGGCATGTAGACCATCACTGAGAAGTGGCGACTTCATGAAAAATTGCTTTTTCTTCAAATACAACACATGAGGAGCTGAAGTATTTCCCAGCAATCGTCGACGGTCATTATTATAATAATAATTCATCACATGATTTCCCCGGAGACAGAATTTATTTGGCCATACATATCTGTCAAAACATAATCCTTCAAATATGTCAAATGAATAAATGGAGTGTTCTCTCATATTTATGGGATTCATAGTTGGGTCACTTTTAAGAAAATTTTCGTAGTGATAACCCCAGCTTTCCCGAATTCGTTTTTGGTTAAAGGTATAAAGGTCTTTAATGGCTGGAATGACCAAATATACATTACAGCTGGGATTTTTACTTTGGGCCACCTCCACCATCTCTTCCATCAAAGTTGGAACATGATCAACTGTAAAATTCCTATTCGGCTCAAATACCGAAATATCTCTTTGTCCACGTTGACTAATTCTCCTACGTTTCCAGGCCAAAGGAGTCAAGGCCCAGATCAGGACAAAAGACACATCTAGTGTCATTTTTGCTCTTAGTATCGGGAGACAATCCTCAATACGTCGGCCAGATTCAAAATCAGTTATTACATCCAAATTATAATAATCATGCAAGTGTCTCCGTTCTCTTACGAAGATGTTAATCTCGCTGGCACCTATGGCGAGTATGGTAGGCATCTTTCCTGTAAATCTGCAAATAGATAATATATAGATAAATTATATGATCCATGAAATGTAAATGTTCCTATCTAGGATAAATTTCTTTATGTACTTTGAAGAAGTCAATTCATATATATATATATATAATATACGTAAAGCGGGGTGACTTTGACTTACGGGGTGACTTTGAACCATTTTCAACCCCTTTTTCTATATACCCATAACTCAAAAAATTAATTAGAGATACATGAAAATCTTTCGTAGGTTTTTGAAACATAAATGATTGTACTAAGGAGAACTGTTACTATATCTTATGAAATGTAAATATTAAAAAAAAATTTTACATTTGTTTGTGTATTATAAACAAAATTCATTTTTCACCCTTTTGTACAACATGTACATTGAAACAAATGAATGAGATAAGAGAACAAACTTTATTTAAACATAACCTATGTAGAAAGGCCTAAGGTACAATAATATCATCTACATGAGTACATAATAACAAAAAAAAGTTACTAGAGTCAAGTCACTGGGTGACTTTGAACTGGAGGCGGGGCTTTTTGGTGTCATTTTTAATTTTATTTTTATGTTTTATATACTTTTCTGTTCTATTAAATAACTACTGCAACACAATTGAAAGATTTATAATCTGAACCCAGTTTAATTTGAACATAGGAGTAATATAATTAAAAGTATCTGTTGTCATATTTTTGTAGAATATGCCACTATTTAAACTACAAAAAAAAAAAAAAATAGTTTTTTTAGGCAATAACTTCATAAATATAATTTTTAGGAAAAAATGTAATTCAATAAAACATGTTCTAAATTTAATTCTGCATCATTTGGGACCTAATTGATGCAAATTTGTGTATGT